>CABHPH010129003.1:0-21522 GCA_902168325.1 Peromyscus nudipes | reverse complement strand
AAAGACTGGTTTAAATACAATAACACTGGAACTGTAAGTCTTCCCTGCCTATTTTCACAAATGAATTTTTTTATAATATTGGAAATAAAATTCTGGGGCTTGTTTATGATGGGGAAGCACTCTACAGCAAAGCTACATAACCTGCCCTCACAAAGATGACTTCTAACATGAGAAAAAGGCAGGTGTGGACAGAACATTGTATGTGGGGGTCCCCCCTGTAGAGACAGCCTTGCTGAATCACTGTAGCCATCCAACAGAGAACCATCATTCCTGTTAATAAAAATGGCACTGCTGATACAAAGGCCAAACAGGAAAGAAGAGGCTGAGCCAGGAGAGAAAGTCTAATATGTTGGTTGGCATTCCAAGGGAACTGAAGCCACAACAAGAGGCCATCTGAAAGTTGACAAGCCTCAGAGACAGAGTTCTAACCTGGGAACTACATAGACCCCTCCATAAACCCATTCCAATATAGATAGTCAGGGGCTCTGAGAACACATTCTTCCACCTCTTAACAGAAGAGAACTACAAAGTCAGTTCACACACAAGGCTCAGCTTATCCTCTAGCCCCCGCGTCTGATAAACCTGCACACATAACACATAACCTATTTTGAATAACTACTGTCTGTGTGCCAGCTCCAACATAGGCCATAGCTTATCCTACTGCACACTAACTAACCCTGGCAAGATTGAAGTCGTCAATTATGACCACCATGACGGCAATTTCTATATACCAGACACTGACTGGGTTGCATGTACCAATCCCTTAGTCCCCTACGCACTCCAGGGAGATGGGTGCTATTTCTAACCCATCTTACAGATGAATAAATGGAGACCCAGAAAGGCTCTCTCATTGTCGAGCATCACAGAATTAGGTAGTAAACGAGTTATTTTCTTCGGGTTTTGTTGTTGTTGTTGTTGTTGTTGTTGTTTGCTTGTTTTTCACATAATGACAGAAAGAAACAACGCAAAAGAGGAAGGCTTAATTTGGCTCATGGTTTGAGGGGATCTAACCCACCAGAGCAGGGAAAACACAGTAGCAGCCAGCTGAGTATGGAGCAGCTTACTCACATATTGCAGACCAGAAGACGGAGAGAAAGGAGAATGCCCACCTCCACCCCAGTGACCCACTGCTTCCGGATAGACCGTGTATCAACCACTTCTCAAAACAGTGCTACCAGATGGGAACCAAATCCTCAAAGGCATGAGCATGGGGGTGGGGAATGGCATTTTCCATCCGACCCATAAGGTTCCATCCCTGGCCCTAAAGGCTCATAGACATCTCATAATGTAAAGTAAATCCCGTACAACTTCAAGAGCCCCCACTGTCTTACAGTAATAATACTATTCAAAAACCCAAAGTCTCTTCTGAGACTCAAAGAACTACTTTAATTGCGAACACCTGCAAAATTAAAAATAATGCTACATACTTCAAAAGTAAGGAACAGGAAGATAAGAAAGACTGAACAGGAAAAAAAAAAAAAGAAACCAGAAATCTACTAGTAGGACCAACACCAAAGGCTTCATCTCCACATACAGTATCAAGGCTTATGGTAGCATCATGTGGACTCCAGGGGGCTTGGAAGTCCCAGCTTCTACAGCTCTGCTATCTGCACAGCACATGGTCTCTCTTAGGCTGTCTCCACTGAGTGTGCCTGCAGCTTTTCCCAGGGGACATCCCATACATCAGACACACCTCAGCGTCCTGGGATCTACATCACAACTTGGGCCCTACTTTAACAGTATCATGCCCCTCTGAGGACATCTTTGCTGAAAATCTGACATTCCTACATACTGTCTGGCCTCAGCAGCAATCTGAACCTCAGATCAAATTTATCTGACCTTGAAACCTTGACCTTAACAGGCATTTTGCCTGCCTGTAAAACCAGCACCACATAGACAATGATCACAAGTTCTGCTGCCTGCTTGAGAGGTGATCTGGCTCCCATTTACCAAAACACGGGAGGTCTCTAATCACCCGAATAGCTAAATCTAGTAAAACAATTCATTCAATGGTCCTGTTGGAGGACACCACTGCTGTGCCAGGCAATTTCCATACTCTTTTGACAGGCACTTTCCTTTTAAACGGAATTTTTTCTCAAATGAGTTTTCATTGTTAAACTCTGGAGCTTTCAATGGGTAAGATCTTGTCCTCAAGACACCTTCCCTATTGCCCCAGTACAAAGGACC
The DNA here is from genome assembly GCA_902168325.1 of Peromyscus nudipes. Taxonomy (NCBI): domain Eukaryota; kingdom Metazoa; phylum Chordata; class Mammalia; order Rodentia; family Cricetidae; genus Peromyscus; species Peromyscus nudipes. Next base: position 19,335 of record CABHPH010129003.1, on the reverse strand, counting down.
TGGTTTCTCTTCCATGGCTCCAGACACTTTTGCAACTGTAGCCCCTTTGTCTGGACCCAGTTGGCCTGCAATATTAAACTGGTTCTCAGCAATACTTTGTCAGATTTCACAGTTCACCTTTCTGTTAACTTTCTGTTCTCACTCTTGCCGTAAGTCTAAGATTAGTGAGCAGCAACCACGCTGCTTCCTGAATGCCACAGTCACGGAATTCCCTCCACCAACAACTTAGCCCATCGCTTTTGAACTCAGCCTCACTCAAAATTTCAGAGCCTTGACAGAACATAGCTAGATGCTCTCCCAAAAGTAACTATGAAGGCCTCTAGTCCAGTCCCTGATGGAGCCCTTGTTCCTCTCCGAAATCTCACAAATCCCGCCCTCCAATGTCAATACAATATGCTGATCTTTACTCTAGCCAAAATGACCTATTGGGCTCTGTTTACAAGATTCTAGAGCTTCTTTAGCCTTCAATGCCAAACTCTAACACATTCATCCACAAACCACTCAAGGCCTGTGAGTCCCCATGGCAAGTCTTTTCATAGCAACAAAAATAACACCTACTTCGGTTCTGGGTTTTTGTGTATTACTTTTCTTATCACTGTGATAAAACACCTCCAATAAGAGAGCTGTCCATCAACAGATAAATGAAAATGTTGTACATAGATACATTGGAGTTTTATTCAGCTGTAAAGAAAAATGGAATCAGGAAGTCTTCAGGAACATTGACTGATATAGAAAACATTATACTTAAGGGAGGTAACCCAGACTCAGAAGATAAATTCTTATGGCCTCTCTCACATGTGGATCCTAAAAGTGATTTTCAATCTCAGTTATAAACTTGATGAGACCTAGAATCAGCTAAGAAAGGGGACTCGGGGTATGCCTGTGGGAGATGGTCTTGATCATGTTAATCGGGTGAGAAGACAAACAGTGTGTGTGTGACACCATTCCTGTGCTAGGATCCTGTGCTGTATAAAATGGAGAAAGTGAGCTGCCCATAAGCATTAACCATTCTCTGCTTCCTGACTGTGGACACTGTGTGACTAGTCTTCTGAAGTTTCTGCTACCATAACTTCCCTGATGCTGAGAGCCAAAATAACAATGTCTCCCTTAAGTTGCTTTTGTCTGTGTATTTTATCACAGAAACAGAAAATGAAGATATTAGCTTATAGCATCTATGTGTATATATATTAGTGGGAGTGAGTATGTGCAAAGTCTACAAAACTAGAAAAGAGAGCACTAGCGAAGGAGGAGAGATACTGAGGCATGGGAGCAGAAAGGAGGCTATGGGGCAGGTCAAAGGAGAAGGCGCTATCATGGGTGATGGGGGAGAAGGGCAGACAGAGAAGAATCATTAGTACTGCCTAATATTGTATATGCTAAATAATCAATAAATTAAACTAAAACCAGAAGTAAATTAGGAGAGAAAGGATTTATTTGGGCTCATGGTTTGATGTGATACAGTCTTCCATGATGAGAAATTCATGGCAGTGGGTAACTCGGTGACATGAAGAGCAAGCAGTATTCTCACACCTTGGCAGACCAGAAATCGGAGAGAACAGGGTCAGAAGCAGACTTGCTATTTAGCCTTAGAGGTTCCCCAACTCAGCAGCCCACTTCATCCATCCAGGTCCCACCCGTCCCTTAAAAGCTCTGCTACTTCCTGAAGCAGTGAAATCTGCCAAGGACCAAGTACTCAAACACATGAACATATAGGGCAAACACATGAACATATAGGGAACATTTTATAGCCAAATCATAAAGACTCAAGTTTGAACCTGGCAATCTGGTACCAAAGCTAGAAATCTGATCTCTCTGCACACGACTTTGTTTGAATGCCAAATTAACACCCATGAAATCCTACTATGTGTCCCAGAAGTGATATCATACCTATCATTCAAAGCTAAATGTCTTTGACATAGACACAGAAATAAGTAAAATGAAGAGGGGCACTTTGGGGTCAGGGTGCACAGGGCCTTACATGAGCACACAGTAGGGCACATAACATGGCCTCAGTTAGCCAGGCACTGTTTCTTTGGACAGATGATGTTGGAATTACATATTAAAAATTAAGTGAATGCTCGCTAGAAAGGCTAAGAAACACCAAATTTTAATTTCTTTTAAAGCATTTAAACTCTACCCTGTGCCAAGCCAAATCCACAGGAAACTCCAATGGATGATACCATTTCAGCTTTCCACAGCAAAACTCACACTGCACTAAAATATCACATTGTTTATGTCTTTGGCTTCCGTCCAGGGCTGATAGAAGCAGCAGCCATACAAATCACATTTGCATTGTTTGGAAAACTGCAAGCAAAGACACTAGCCATTATGTTGTTCCATGTCCCTTATCTAGAAACCCATGTGATAAATGCCTCCAAAGCCTAAAATAAAAAATAAAAAACAGATAAAAAGTGGTAACCTCTCTCCCCATGGACTGGCACTTTTCTCTGTGGTAAGCATGGAGGGAGGGCGAGGAGTCCCGTCCTCTTCTATTCTTGCATTGCCTCCTCGGAAACTCAGAACGAAAGTCAACTTGACAGTTTTCTCTTAGCATCTGTCTGCTGGCATAAGGTTCTTTCTCCCTTTGGCTATCTGTCAATTCATTTTAATGGATTTCTGGCCTTATGTCTTTCCATTATTACATTCCCAATTATCAGTACAACTGTGACTTAGTACAGTAAATGGACAACAGCTAAGCAGGCCGCTGCAGGACTTAGAGCAGACCCTCTGCCTAGATCGTTGAGACCTACAGTGCCCCCATCATTCCTTTGCTTTTAATCTCACACACCCCCTCACATTCTGAAGGGAGAGCCTGGCACAAAAGCTAAACACACAAGGTCAATGCGCAAAATTTCCTCAGTCTGACGTTCAGGGAAAATCCATGCCAAGGTCCATCCTTCCAGAATCACAGCCTGCCCCTTGGACTTCTCTAGAAGTGAGCTTGCCACTCCAGGAATTCATCAGCTCTAAAGACATGTTTTTTGACACTCAGCATCAGCAAGGCAAGCTGAAGGGAGATGCTTGAGATCAACCTGATAGAAAATGTGGCTGTCGTTCAGTGTGTGGGTGTGTATGTGTGTGTTTGTGCGCTCGTGTGTGAATGCATGTGTGTATATGTTTCTGTGCATGTGTGTATGCATGTGTGTATATGTTTCTGTGCATGTGTGTATGCATGTGTGTATGCATGTGCATATGCATGTGTGTATGCATGTGTATGCATGTTTATGCATGTCTATGCATGTGTGCCCATTTTTATGTGTGTATATGCATGTGTGTGTGCATGTGTATGTGCGTGTGTCTTAATCTACCAAACTGCCAGGCTTTTCCATGACGATATTAGTGACTTTTCTCATCACTAAGACCAAACATGTAGCCAAAGTGACTTGAGAGAGGAAGGGTTTATCTAGGCTCACAGCCTCAGAGAGCTCAGCGCATCAGGAAGGGTAGCTGATGCCCTCGGGAGCTGGAGCAGCTCAGGCTGGGACAGCAGGAGCTTAAATGCTTTCATGGGGCACCATCTAGGAAGCAGAGGGAGCACACTAGCTATAAATGGAGCCAGACTACATCCCTCAATGGCTGCCCTACTAAATCACTTCCTGTAGCGAACCCTCACCTCCTAAAAGTTCTAAGATCTCCCAAGACAGCAGCACTGACTGGGACCAAGCATTCAAGCTCAAGAGCCCATAGGAAGCATTTTATCATCTAACCACAATGGCTAATGCCTACTCTGTACTCCAGGGTAGCCTGGAACTCACCATGTAGCTCAGGCTGCCCTGAAATTGATGATGATCTTCCTGCCCCAGCGTCTCGAGAGCTACGATCACAGGTGTGGCCACCATGGCTGGCAGCTAGTGCATTTTTGTCCTCATCCTCACAATAAAGCTGGCAATAAAGCTTACAAGGTTGATGCACATGAAGCCCCTGTAAACAGCAGTAGCACAATAAAAGCCTGTTCTGCATTTGCTGTCGCATGTTAGCTCACGTCTATGAAGTGAAAACTCTATGTCTCTCTATGGAACACTGTCACCCCCAGGGCCCAAGACAAATCCCAGTCCTTACAAGCCACTCACAGTAAACATCGCTTCAATGAATTGGTGAAAGCAAACATCTGAATAGACAGCATTCAATAGAGCTGAGTCACGAAATCACAACTCCCTTCTACTCAGATGTGTAAAAATAGCACAGCCTTTCTTTTTCCCAGAACCATTTCACAATCCCTCCCATTTTGGATACCAGGAAAACAAACACTGTGTTAACATGTGGTGTTGGTCACTTTGTGCTCAACTGGTCTCTGGCAGATGCCCAGTCTCCTAGATAGCCCCAACCCCACATGCCACTAGGAGGGGGATCTGGAGTGGGATTTTGATCACCTAGTAGGTATACTTGGAACTTTCCTCTGGTTCTTCTGCTCTGTTCTCACCAGTAGGGTCAGTGGTTGGCTCCCTCGCTGGCTCATGACTAGGTATCTCTGTCTAGCTGGCTTAGCTTGATGATATCCCGACCTGGCTGGAATTGCCATCATAGTATACCTTTGCTCCAGCCTGCCATCTCCTCCATGTGGTCCTGAAGGAAGGACATTCCATCATCCCCTGTGGTGGATTATGAACTTATTTGGCTCTATCTTTGTTAGGTGCATCAGGAAATAATCATGATATCTCATGTTTCTCTCCCACACCCTTAAGCGTGGATTTGGTCAGAGGAATGGACAGCCTGCAGGCATGAGTATGTGCTTGGACACTCGCCCTTGAGGAAACTGTTTCTCACTTCTCTGCCTCCAAACTTCTAAGATGTGCTGGACACACAACAGGTACTATAGAGATCTGTTCAGCAATAAATGAAACCAGCTAAAATGGCTTAAGTTAAATGTGAACCGCTCTATTAGGGAAAGCTGAAAACATTGGACCTTAAAAGCTAGAGTCTGGAACCTGTTCCAGAGAGCCAGAGCCCAGCTCAGAGCAAAGGCTGACCTCAAATATTTTATTGAGTTATTGTGATATGCAAATAAAACATACTTAGCTAAAAGTGACTTTTTAATAGCATTAATAAAATCTCTTCAGGCACCCAGAGTCCAGATAATAAGTTCATTTTAATTTACATTGTTTTTACAAATCAATGAGGGTTTAATGTTACAAAATAAAACAATGCTTTGATTTCTTGAAGTGGACATTTCTCAACTGTCCTAACGTGAACCTTGTCCAGACACGGACAGCAACTTCAGGAATTCTACTAGCCCATATCCTGGTCTGTCACTCAAACCTTCATACAGGCTCTTCTCTCTTACTTTGTACCAGAGGTTTTCATCCCTACACATCTGATTCATCCTGAAGGCTTCTGAAAATTTCCAGGTCTGGACCCCATCCCCGGAAATCCCAGCTTTAGTGATCTGGGATAAAGTCTGGACACCATTAGTTCATCTAAATAAACTGCAGCCATCCTAGAGACAGGAGTGGACCACAAGCATTAGGATGTGCAAACTGTTCAACCTAACACAGAGAACCGAGCGTACAGCAGTTTGGAGTCATTGGCTACAGAGGCAAAGTAGCATGCCAACTAGCCACTGAGGCTATCAAACTGATACTGAAAATACTAACTTCTATTCCCAAAACAGGACTGTTTCTTTTGTAGCCTGCTGTGGATATCACTCTGTATCAATAAAGCACTGATTGGCCGGTAGCCAGACAGGAAGTATAGGCGGGACTAACAGAGAAGAGAAGAGAGGAAACAGGAAGGTGAGAGGGGAGAGACTGGCTGGAGCCGCAGCGAGGACAAGGAAGATGTAAAGTACCGGTAAGCCACGAGCCACGTGGCAAAGTAGAGATTAATAGAAATGGGCTAAATATAAGAGTAAGAGCTAGACAATGATAGGCCTGAGCTAATGGCCAAGCAGTTTAAATAATGTAAGCGTCTGTGTGTTTATTTTATAAGTGGGCTCGGAGACTGGCGGGACTTGGGAGCTGGAGAGAAGCTCTCCAGCTACAGTAGCCAGCAAAGACACTATGATGAAGGTCCTGCCATACACCAAACCCTCCCCTGGCTTGTGTCAGCCTTATTTTGTACCCAAAGCCAAACTGACAATACCTACTTGCCATGCCCACTCTTCTTGGTGTTTCCTCAACCACACAACCATATTTTTATGGGAACTGAATCTAATAAAATTTGTGATATCCCTGCCTAGCCTGTAGAAGTAGAGATCAATCATCCCCTCTAGGGAACATCTGCAATATCTGGATATATTTTCTAGGATCATAAAGGGGTGGGGAATGACACCTACTAGTGTTTAATAAGTAGACCGAGGATAATGCTAAGCATCCCACAGTGCAGAGATCAGCATGAAAAAGGATTTCCTAGACCCATCCATATTCAGCCATCACTCATGGAAGGCATAAATGGTCCATCAGCATCTAGACTCCCCATGGCAGATTTGTCAGCCTTCTATGAGTGACAAGCTTTTGAATCTATAATCTCCAAAGCCACCAATCAAGAAAATTCCTCTAGGACTTCTGAATGTCTCTACTATAATTATGACCTCAAAGATCTTGCCTGAGGGAAGGGGGAAGAGAAGGCTGGACTCCCTAGGACACATTTACCTTTCATTAAGACTCAACATTGACGGAGAAGTTCCACCATACCTATACACACTAAATCTCCAACATCTAAACGCTTGACAAAGGAAGAGTGCACCCTTCCTCTTGCCAAAACTTTCAGTAGAGCCAACCTTTTGTCTTAAAGTTTCTAAAATTAGAAACAACAATGAGAGAAATGGGCATTGTATGTGGGCATTTAATATATGCTATGTTGTGTGCTCAAAGGATTATATATAGTTTATCCCTTTAAATTGCAGGACAACCCCACAGTGCAGTTTTGATTAGGATGCTCATCACACAAATGAGAAATATGAGGTTGTGAAACTGATAACATGCCATGGTTACAACTGAGCCAGGATAGGACTCAGGAATAGTGAGTAATGATGCTGAAAACATACAGAAGGTGCTTGGATTCTAAGATCAGGTGCATTCAGGATAGGGCTGCAGACGGCTTGTCCAGTCCTAGCCAGCCATATTCAGCAGTCATCTACAGGACGTTACCCATATCAACAAACAGGAAATGATCAAAAACCAATTCTGACCACCCCCAAACGGGCAATAGCAGATAGGTGCTGAACCATTGACTCCCCCAAAACTGAAAAATTAATACTTGATGATATCAGCAATAAAAACACACTCAACCCAAAGAAGCAACATGAAGGCACATTAAAGAAAATCTCATTTGAAACTTAGATTCCTCAAGGGATTGCTCAATGGTGGAGAACCAGTTAGCACATATGAGGCTTTGGGTTCAGCACTGAAGTATAAGCATGGCCACATGCATGCATACGGTTCATCATAAAAGTTAATCAAGCAAATTCCAGCACAATTGCTCAAGTAGCTCAGAGTTATTTTTTCAAATAGATTTTAACAGTTTTGTAAATTAGGCCTTGCAAAATGGCTGTCCCAAGGTCAACCCAACCTCGGAACATAGGTCCCTGATGAAAGGCAGAGCCACCTGGTTTGCAGAGCCAGATTCACTTGGACTATAGGCCACCTCTCTGCCAGCTCACCTGAACTGCCAGAGTCAATACCTAGGCCAAGGTCAAGTCTGTGATCCACCCCCCTCCCCGCACCACTGAAGTGGTCTTATTGAGCCTCCTGATGCTGAGATTTCCTTACTAGCCATGGAAAAGATAATGTCTGTATTTGTTCTCTATTGATGGTGAAGGAGTTGCATTCTATAGTGGCATAAAGAGCACTCATGCTTATATGGGAGTCTGGTAGAGGCCTCACTAGGTTGAATCAGTGTGATGACAGAACCGCATGCCCCTGAGAATGTGGGGTCCTGGGACTTCAGCTGATTCCCGATAGGCAGACAGACAGGGAGAGGTAATGGGGGAATGTCTTTCTGTACGATGCGAATATGTGTTGCTCTGATTGGTTGATAAATAAAGCCATTTGGCCTATGATAAGGAAGCTTAGAGGCAGGTGGGAAATTCAAAGAGAGAGACAGGAAGGCAGGGAGAGACGCCAGCTAGTCGCCCTAGGAGCAACATGTAATGGGACGCAGGTAAAGCCACAGAACATGTGGTGATACATAGATTAAAAGTTCTGGACTAATTTAAGATATAAGAGCTAGCTAGCAAAAAGCTTGAGCCATGGCTATGCAGTTATAATTAATGTAAGCCTCTGTGTGTTTACTTGGGGGATGTGAGTGGGAGAGATTTGTCCTGACCACCAGCAGGCCGGGACACAGGAAATCTTCCAGCTACAGAGAGGAGTCACAAATAAATAACACAAATGGCAAACTTCTGGCTCCTAAAGGGCTGGCAGGCTTTTTCTCCAGCCATTCAGGCCCCACTGCCTGTGGACTGGTCTGACAAACTCAAGCTCCAATCAGGACATGTTGACCCCAAAGTTGTAGGCCTATCAACAAACCCAAGCAAGACCTCCATATGGTAAGAGAAGCTCAAGATGACGGGCAACTTCCTTGCTTGTTCTACCTTCTAGAAATGACTCACACTCCTTGGCTTGTGTTCTCTCCCTCTCTTCAAAGCCAGCTATGCTGTTCTCTGTGTGCCTCTCCTAATAGTCAGAGCTTCCCAACACTTGTCTTCTCCTTAAGAACACTTTCGATTATATTTAGCCCAGTTAATAGTTCATGATAATGGCTCATGGTAAAAGCCAGTTTATTAGCAACCTCATTCCATTTTCAGCCTCAATTGTCCTGTCCCAATAATGTAAAATAGCCAGAAGTCACAGGTTAGGGCATGGACATTATTGAGCTTCTATCTCTGTGACAGAATAGAATATTCTCAGAGGAATTCCCACTACAATTCCTTAACTAAATCTCAGTGCATTCAGTAAGACACCCCAACTTTGACATCTCTATCTTTTTCCATCGTCTTCACCCAGCCATCTGTGCTCATTTAATTCTTGCCTTCAATGAGGCTGAGATTGCTCTAACCCTGGAGGATACTTCAAAAGATGGACACTCTTGCTTAGTTTCCTTCGGCTCTTCTCCTAGGAAGCCAAGCTCATCCACAAATCCCAGGAGCTCCTAGCACCCTGCCTTCTCCAGCCTTTTCCACAGCTATGGCGTGAATTCTGAGTGCTCAGTCCAGGGTAGCTTCCAGAAAAGAAATTGGAAAAACGTTCATTTCCATCGATGCCTGGGTGAATTATAGCTCTAGATATATCCCTGGGATGATTTGTCTGAATTTTATAGACCTTCAGTTTCTCCCAACTGAAACCCAGTTACTACTTCCACAATAAAGTCGTTGGATTCATGCCTTTAAATTGAAAGTGACAAGTGATGTTGGGAGAACTTTGGCCACCTGGACTGTTTAAATCTTTTCTTTTGAGTAAGTGCCATTGTGCTTCTGGGTGAGCTAAACAAAAGCACTGTGGGTCTAGAGGAACGGCAGGAGACCTAAGGAAACAGTGCCAGAACCTGGCTGGGAAGACACGAGCCAGAACTTGTGCAAGAAGAGACCAAATCAGAAGCTCAGGGTCATGGAGGGAGGAGCTTAGGGGACAGTAGCTCCACCAATAAGCTCTCGCAGAAAGGTTGTCAGGAGCACAGGCCATCTCCAAGAGGGAACACAGACTGCCCCCAAGAGTGGGTTCCTGAAATCACAGACCACCCCCAAGGGTGGGTTCCTCAACCCACAGACCACCCCCAGTGTGGGTTCCCAGTAAAAGATAAAACCAGGAAGGTGTGAGAGAGAAGAACTGAATTTATTAAGGACTTACATACACATGGCAAATACTTTACACCAGCCTATCACATTTCTTCATTTATTCCTCCATCCTTGGCAAGGTTGGTTTCAATAATCAGAAGACACAGGTTCAAATCCCAGGTGCATTACTTGCCAGCTGCTTGTCCTTGGATAACTTGCTTCACCTTCCTAACCCTCATTTCCTCATCCATATTTAGAAATTATAGCATAAACTTCCCTGAATGTAGAACTTTTAAAGTGGATCCAAAGAATATTTAATAGAAAGGAAATTGCTCATTAGCTGCATTGAGAGAAAAAATATACATGATGATGGTGATAAATTGAAACAATACAATTCTGATTTTACTTTAAAAAATACATACACTTTGAATGCATGCATATCTATATGCATTAAGTAGATATGCATATATATGAGATAAAATAAATAAAGATATTAATGATGGTTATTTCCACATAGTGGAAATTCAAATGATTTAATTTTTAAATGTACTTTTCATATTTTGCAAATTGCCTACAATGAACATGGCATGCTTTGAAATATTTTTCTAGATTTGCATTTTTATTGCAAAAGTGATCCATGTTCAATGTAGAAAATTAAACCTTGCTACCACTGGAAACAGCTTGTTATGAATCCTTCCAGATGTTTTTCTGCGCTGATCTAAATATGCATGTAGAAGGCATGAATTTCATAGGCCACAAAGCCAGGTGCTATGCAGAAGAGGGCTCCTTCAGCAGTTTGAAACCTCTGGAGTCCCTCCTGAGTTTCTACTGCACCTAGTCACAGACACTAGCATCCAGCAATGGAGTACATGCTCTGGAAAATAAGGACATGGTCTATCTCACAAGGGCTCATGTACAGGAAGCTGGTTTTTCTCGTTATGTTTTTAACTGAAATAGAATTACATCACTGCCCCTTCCTTTCTTACTCCAGCCCCTCTGAGATAACCTTCCTTTAACCCTTCCCACCCCTTCTCATGCTCAGTACAATAGCCCCCTTTCCTTTGACTATATTTGTTACATATATGTCTTCATTAGGGTTTCTATTGCTGTGAAGAGACCCCATGACCACAGCAACTCTCATAAAGGAAAACATTTAATTGAAGACTGGCTTACGGGTTTATTCTCTTGTCATCATGGCATGTATGCATGGCAGTATGCAGGCAGTCATGTTGCTGGAGAAGTAGCTGAGGGTTCTACATCTAGATCCAAAGGCAGCAGGCAGAGAGAGTGACACTGGGCCTGGCTTAAGCATAGGAAACCTCAAAGCCCATTCCCAGTAACACACTTGCTCCAACAAGACCATACCTGCTCCAACAAGGTCATACATCCTAATAGTACCACTCCCTAGGAGCCTATGGGTGCCATTTTCATTCAAACCACCACAATATGTGTGTGTACAATATATACATATATAAATATATATTATATACATATATATTGTGGTGATATTTTAATTGTGCTGAAATGTGATTTTATTTGTATGTTAATAAATAAAGTTTGCCTGGAGATCAGAGGTCACATAGCGAGGTCACATTGAGCCATAAGCAGAGTCAGGCGGTGTCCTTAATCCGATCACATGGCAAGCAGAGTCTCTGTGTGGTCAAGGACACAGCCAAGCATGGTGACACACGCCTTTAATCCCAGTACCAATCATAGAGATCTGGAGGTCTATATAGACAGGCAGTGACGAGCAAGTCATGTGGCTGGGCTTAGAGCCAATGAGAAGGCAGAACAGGAAAGCAATAAAAGCGCATGATAGGCAGGAAGAAGCTCTCTCGTGTGGGAAACTATGGCTTGGTGGTAAGCTAAAGGGTAGTCAGTGGCTTTTCACTAATTCTCTGATCTCTTCGGCTATTAACCCTGTATTTGGCTCTGTGTTTCTTATTTACTAAGACTGTTTAGAATTTTGTCTACAATATATGACCTACTGAGTCTATTTTTGTTATTTCTGTTATATGGTTTCAAGGTTAAGCACTCTGCATTGGACAACTAATATGGGGATTCACCCCTGAGGAAGACTAATTCTTCTTCTCCTAACAGTCAATAGTTAACTATAGTTCTTTGTCTGGGGTGGGACTCTGAGAACATCTCCCGCTTTCACATCAATTTGCCCATTGATGCTGCTACTGCTCCGGTGTTGTTTATGTGGCCATTTCTTCCTGGCACTCTGTCTCTTACAGTCTTAGAGTCTGTCCCCTCTTCTGAAATAGTTCCTGAGCCAGAGATGCAGATGCTGTGATATATATATATATATATATTCAAGAGATACTTTGTAGTGATTCCTTAAAAATTGTACTGGCACAGACAGGCATGCAGACAACTGTAATAAAGCAGAAGGCCCAATGCGTACTTCTAACTCGAGCCATGTGATATGTGACAGAGAGGCAAAAAAAATATAAACTGGAGGGAAAAAAGTATGTTCAACAACTGGTTCTGGGGAAAGTGTATGTCCACATGCAGAAGAATGAAATAGACCCCTATCTATCACCCTGAACAAAAACTAGATCCGAGTGTGACAAAAACCTCAATTTGAAACCTGAAACAGTAAATAAGAAGACATAGGCATTACCCTACAAGATGGAGGTAATAGGAAAGGACTTTCTGAACAGGAGCTCATTTGCCAAGGAATTAAGGCCAGCAATCGACAACTGGGACCTCATAAAACTAACACGCTTCTGTACAGCCAAAGAAACAATCAATCAGGTGAGGAAGAAACAAGCAAAACCACAGAAAGGGAGAGAATCTCTGTCAGCTGTACATCTGACAGAGGATTGATATTCACAATATAAAGAACTCAAAACACCAAGAGTCAAGAAAACAAATGACCCAATTAAAAAATATGCTAGGGATCTAAAGAGAGAGCTCTCAATAGAAAAGATAGAAAAGGCTAAGAAATACTTCAAAGAGTGTTCATCGTCCTTAGCAATTAGGAAAATGCAAATTAAAACAACTTTGAGGTTTCAAACTGGCCAAGATAAACCAAACAGCTGACAACAAATTCTGGTGAGGTTGTGGAGAAAGAGAAACCCTTATTCACTGTCGGTGGGAATTCAAACTGGAGCAGACAACTCTGGAAATGAGTATGGAGAACCCTCAAAAACCTAAATCTACCACATGATCCAGCTGTACCACTCCTGGGATAGGTCCAAAGGACTAGACATCTTACACCACAGATACTTGCCTAGCCATGTTCATCGACACGCTATTCATGACAGTCAGGAAATGGAAACAATCGAAATGTCCTTCAACAGATGAATGGATAATGAACATAATGTACTGATACACAGTGAAATACTACTCACCTACAAAGAAAAGTGAAATCTGCAGTGAAGTGGATGGACCTAGAGAAGATTATATTGAGTCAGGTAACCTAGACCCAGAAACACAAACACCACATGTCCTCTCTCATCTGCAACTCCTGGATCCAAATCCTCAGATGTGAGTGTATAACATGGAGTAACCACAGAAACCAGGAGTGTTTAAAGGGATCATGAGGAGATGGGGCTTGAAAGTTGAATGACAAGATCAGGTGAGATGAAGTGGGGAATGAAATAATGGGGAGTGGGCTCCAACTGGGAAGAGGAGGAGAGCCCAATACAGGAGGAGGAGGGGCAAATAACACCAAGGTTGTCTGATAAAGCCTTAAAGAATCATATTATTCTACATTTAACTAAAATTATACAATTACACACAATGCATATAAGCATATAAGATACATATACATATATCTTAAAGGAAGTTAAGCCACTTGGGCTGACAATGCACCCCACAAGATCTGTGCAGTAACAAAACTGCTCCCCATAAGAGCCACACATACAATAACAAAAGCCCCATTACCAGGTATAAGAAATCTCCTTTCAAAGTGTTAGTCGGGGTAGTCCAAGTGAGTTCCCAAACAATATAGATCATCAATGTAGACTTTGGACACCTCTCCGAGGTTGAGGGTAGGTCCCTATTGCTGAAGAAACCACACACATAAGACAGGCCTCAGCCCACTCAAGCTAGATCTGACCTAAAAGCCTCTTCCTTTCCCGTGATCTGGCATTCATGGTTTCAGAAAAATACTATGCAAGCTGCCAAGGGAGGGAAACACTCTAACAATCCTACCCAGCTTCAAAACCTTTGAATGACAATATTGAATTGTCAATACCATGACAATGACCAGCATGGCAGGATAAGCATAAAGGTTCTAGAAGTGGCACTCACATGTCAGTGAAAACCAACAGCTGTCTAGTTGGACTTAAGACCCACTCAGTAGGACAGAAATCATGCCAGGTAACAGGAACCTAACCAGCTTCCTGAGGCTAGTGAGGTCATGGCCTTAGGAGAGAATACACTGCTGCCTCCTCACTAGACCAGAATAATTCCTTACTATATTCTGAGACTTATCCTTAGACCCACAACAGAGTATAGCTACCACCCCTCATCAAGGAAGCTGCTCTTCACAGCCAGTGGAAACCATCTCAGGAATCCACAACTGGACACAATGCAGAGATCAATGGATTGTAAGGAACCCTGCCTCAGTAGATACATCTAAGGTACAGAAAGATTGATGCCCTCTGCTGCAATACTAAGAAGAGGTGGACCTTTAAGAGGTGGGGCCTAATGGAAAGCACCTGTGTCACTGGAGCCCCTCCCCTTGGAAGGAATTATGGCTGAACTCTCAGAGTAAGTGTTCACAAGTGAAGATCATGAGCATGAATATAGAATTTCTATCTGCTTCCTGTCTCACCAAATGATCTCTCCCTCTTGAGTACACTCCTGCCATTGAGAGGCCATCTGCTACAAGACCTTCCTAGAGGACTGATTTGAAGTGACCATCTGATTTGGGACTCATAGATTCCCAAACTGCAAGCCAATAACCTCTTTGCTTTATACAATACCTAGTCTTCAATATTTGGTTATGACAACAAAAAAAAATAGACTTACTTAACCCTTACCTTTCTTCTCCCTGGAATTTCACTTCATCCTAAGGATGAAAATGGTCCCCACATGGCCCTGAGATAAGCCACGGTATTGCTGAAATTACTAAGGCCACTCCACGTAGTTAAAAGGAGATTTATTTAAAGGCGTAACTCACAAATGAAGGGATAGGTAGATGATGGGTTCTGGAAGAGACGCAGCGCAGTCCGGCGGTGTTCTCTGGAGAACTTTCCTCGGTCTACCTCTCGCGTCCAGGTCCAGGAAACAAGAGAGCGCCGCGCATCCCAATCTCAGGTCTTCAGGCCCTCCCTTGGCCCCGCCTTGTAGGCGTAATAGTACGGAAGCCTCATTGGGTATTTCCAGACCAAAGCTGGAGTGGCTACCCACTACACCACGGGGTAGGTGGGTATCGCATGTACTAATTGTCTTTTCATGCCAATCTGAGCCAAGCTGTACTGTTTTTCTGCCCTTGATCTTCAGGGTATCTCCTAAGTGACAAATTCCAAAATACCTAAGTTACTAAGATCTACCCATCAATCCACACTAGGGCTTCTGAGGTACCCATCTGTACCATCTCTTCTGGTCCAACAACCTCAGTTCCTTTATTTCACAAAGTTGAACATTTAAAAGTTCAGGATGTTGCTTCACACTTGCCAGGTCATCAAGTCTCTCTCTGCCTAGGCAGGTCCCCTACTCCAAGCCTACCAATTTCTACTCTTCTGAAGCTAAGGCTGCCTGGCTCAGACATGTCAGTGAGGAATACTACCTTCACAGAATCCAGGGAACTATGACTCCTTCATCAGTCTCCAAGGCCCACGCCAGGAGGCCCTCAGTGAAACACAGTTCTCAGATAGCAATCTCACACCAAGAACAAAAAGATTCTTCTTCCCACACACTATATGATCTTTACCCTGTCTGTGTGGGTCCAACAGATTACAAGCCTGGGTGTACAAGGTTTAGGACACAAACCTGAAGCCAGGAGTATTGGACTCATTCTTGGTGACTGCCCAAGCATTCCTTTCCAACCAGAATCTCTATCACAAACAGTAAGTATGTCTAGTGTAAAACTTGGAGGTTAAACACTAACTTTTGACCTGTAGTCACACATGCTGCCTGAAGACCGGAGATAGCGGAGGAATGGTCAGACATATACAGATAAGAAAGGAAATATGTTAAACCTTCATAATGTTAAATATTTTGTGTGTTTGGGCATAGGGAATAAGAAACATGATTTACAAGTAGAATAATGTAATAGTACCTTATAGACTTTGCACAGTATTAGTTCTTCACTGAGCAGTATATCTTTGGGTCACTGGGATAATCTATATCCATTGTAACAGCTGAAAATCATTCTATAGTATTATTGGGTATCTAATCACCTGTTTAAAAAATGGAGGCATTGTTTCCAATCTCTGACTCTTTAGTGCTGTAGAGAACACCCGTGTGTGACTCTCCTGCTTATTTGATCGACTTTTGCTGAGGACAAATGTTTAGAGATGGAATTGTTCTATCAAGGGATATTGGCAAATTGCAACCAGCAATAAATTATGTGTGAGAATTTTATAGATAACAAAACTAGAATAACAATCCAATGGGGAAATTATACATTGTCCAATAAGTAAATTTAATAAAGAATTCCAGGATAAATAAATTTTATATAAGGTGCAATACATATGAAAAAATCAATATCAGGCTAAAGCTTTAAAGAGAGGCTAGAGAGATGGCACTATGGTTAAGAGCACTTACAGCTCTTCCAGAGGACCAGAGTCTGGTTCCCAGCACCCATGTTGGATGGCTCACAACCTCCTGGAACTCCCTCTTGAGGGGGTCCAATGTCTCTGGGCTTCTTGTGCACTGGCATTCATGTGTGTATACTCACATACAAACACATACACATAATTAATTTTTTTTTAAATTAATTCTGTGGGGAGCTGACTGGCCCAAGACTTTCTTAGAAAGGACAAAGGGAACTTTAGTTCTGTGTCCTTGTCCAGGAAAAGACATGACAAGGCCTGTCTGACACCAGAGCCAGTGCCTCATAGGAGTCTAGGTTCCAGTTTCTGGGGACCTTACTCTTCCCTCTGGGCTATCAGTCCTCAGGCAGCTGTGTCTGTGTGTCCTGTGTTCTCCTTGCCAACATTGTCTGACATAGCTCTCTACTGACCTTGGCAGTATTTCCCCCTGCAAACAGTCTAGATGATGCTGTAATAAACTTGCTAGGCGTAAGTCATCAGCTTATGCAAGCTCTCCTGGTCCCAGCTCTGATTTTGTCTCCTTTATTCCTCATCTTTATTTTTCATCCCCTGTCCTCCCAGTCAATACTTCACCATTCAGGAGGGACCCTTATTCTTCCAGGCTTGGATCATAATTCTTTTTTTAAAGCTCTAAAGGAAAAATAAAATAGCCATGCTATAAGCAATCAACACATCTACCTGGTTATTGTGCCAAGAAAACAAAAGTGCCCGACATGGTACAATAACCCAATGTATGCAGTGGCATGCATACCTTGAGGACAACCAACAGCTCCCTGATTGGACTTCAGACCCACTCAAGAAGAGGGAAAACATGCCTGGTACTGGAAATTCAACCAACTACCACAGCTAGTGAAGTCATGGTAAACCCCATAAACCCTAACTACATTCTAAGCATTTATCCTTATACCTACACAAGTGTAGTCCTAGCCTCTCATCAAGGAAACTACTCTTTGTGACAGAGAAAGCCCATTATAGAAAGCCACAGTCAAGTACCAGTGGCTACATCTACAATACAACGCCTGCACCTGAGGCTCCGAGATCATTGCTGCAGGAGTGAAGAGATTGTAAGACCAGAGGAACAAGAAGTTTGCTGTGAGATGCTGTCTCCTGGGAATGCCGGAATACACCATGGAATCCCACCAACATAACACGAGCTGAATGAGGAAAACCACAATAGACATTTTCCAATATCTAAAGACATATGTCCTCCATTATTAAAAATTTCAATTTAATTTTAAAAAGCTTTCTTAAAATAGTATATAATCATTTGTGATGCTGTAGCTTAAAATACTGGTTTAAGTTTTTGATTATTTCAATACTTGATCCCAATCTTTACCATGGCAGAAAGAGGCAACTCTGTTCCATGTCTCCATATTAAAGAGGTTCTTTGGTCATATGACTTTCTCAATCTTAAACACCATAGAATTTCACAAAGATGGTGTGTACATTTCCTTCTTTCCAAACATTAGAAGCAAAGGCTCCTAAGCATACTAAAAGGTCATGTGTTTACAGAGTCATCTCAAAGCACACTGAAACTAATTATTTTGGAAGTTTCTTATACAGGGGGGTAGAAAATTCTGTTCTGCAGGTCTGGAATTTTGGTAGTGTTAATGAGCACCTTGAAAACACAGCAAACTTGTCAGTGTGGAAGCTTTTAATATACAGGTTAAAACTTCTACCTCCCAGGAAGTTCCTTTTACTATGCAAATATGAGGGTTGAGATAATTAGTACTCTTGAGTGACACATACTGTTTTCAGCAATAACCAAATAACAACAGAAATATTTCCACATACATATCTCTGAAATGCTTTCTCAGAACAAGCTTCTTTTACAAAGCTATTATTCTTCCAATATTGTTATACCATTGGTGGGGCAGATTAATACATTTAATTAAAAAAAAATCTGCCTCAGAGTTCTCCAGTGACATAGTCTTATCACTACGAAGGTCAGCAAACTTGAAATGACTTTTTATGAAAGCAAAGTATCTTAGCTTCAAGGTTTTTAAAGTATTCTGTCACAGACCTTCAGTGAAACACGGGGGATCTGGCACACTCTTCTGGCTTCTGTGGTCACTGCGGTCACATGCACATTCCAAACACAAACACACACATAATTTTTAAAAATATTTCAATCTTTTATTAAAGCCCCAGTTGTACCAGGGGCACTGAACAGGCTGCTCTGCAGGGTGTCACAGACCAATCCTACTCAACAAGCGTTGGCATTTTTCTACAGGAAGGCACATGAGCAGGGACAGACACATGTGTTGACATCACAGAATTTTCTTAAAATGCTTAGGAAATAATCTGAGAAGAAACTGAAGTCGCAGCAAAAGGAGAAAGCTCTGCCATGACATCAGCTCTTCTTCCCAAACGGGAAAGAAAAGAGGAGAAAGCTCTGCCATAAAATCAGCTCTTCTTCCCAAATGGGAAAGAAAGAAGGAGAAAGCTCTGCCATGAAATCAGCTCTTCTTCCCAAATGGGAAAGAAAAGAGTTTCGAGAATGTAAACATACTACTAAAAAGCCTCATTCTACTAGAAATTTTTTTTTTAAAAAAAGGTACCTTGGGGCTGTTAGAAAAGAATTCCAAGTGTTGATTAGCATTGAAGCTAGTGTGCCACCTTCTAAGAAGGCTGCTAAGCTGAAGAAAATTCAGGAAATGACGGTGTTTTTGTGGATTAAGGAGAGCCTGAATAGAAAAAATGGAAGTTGTCTCAATCCAATGCGGTGCACTTAGGACGATAAAAGTAATAAGGGCAAGTAGAAGTAACATGAAACGATGCTTTAAGCTCCCACAGGAAACACTAACTAGAGAGTCCTGAAACCATGCAGGGAAGACAGTCAGATCTGGGCAGAGGAGGATGTGTCCCTCCTGGGAAGAGAAGGACTGC
>CABHPH010129002.1:0-39563 GCA_902168325.1 Peromyscus nudipes | reverse complement strand
TCCGGGTTCTTGGAGATGCTGTTTGGCGACTCGTCGCCATTCCCGGAGCAGCTCGGCCTCGGCCCAGAGGCGAGTGTCGGTCGCTGTGTCGGAGACCCCGGTCCCCGGCACCGAGACAGCCAGCCCTCTCTCCTGCCCCGCGGCGGGAGAGCGTGTCCGGCCGGCCGGCGGGGCTCGCGACCTTCCTGCACCTCCCCTTCCCCCGCAGCCTCCGCCCCGCCAGGCCCGGCCCGGACCTCCGAGCCCCGGCCTCCTCCTCCTCCTCCTCCTCCTCTCCGGTCACCGCCGCCCCTGGGCCCAAAGCCCCACCTGTCGCTTCTCCTTCCATTTTGAGAAGCTGAAGAAGGAAACAAGGAAAAATGTCGCCATGAAGGCCGAGAACCGCTGCCGCCGCCGACCCCCGCCGGCCCTGAACGCCATGAGCCTGGGTCCCCGCCGCGCCCGCTCCGCTCCGACCGCCGTCGCCGCCGCCGAGGCCCCCTTTGATGCCGCAGAGCTCCCCCAGCGCCGCCGCCACCGCCTCCGACATGGACAAGAACAGCGGCTCCAACAGCTCCTCCGCCTCCTCGGGCAGCAGCAAAGGGCAGCAGCCGCCCCGCTCCGCCTCGGCGGGGCCGGCCGGCGAGTCTAAACCCAAGAGCGGTAAGAGCCGGCGGGTGTCGGGTCTGCGGGGTCGCTTGGGGACGAACGACCCTCCCTCCCTCTCTCCCCTTGCCCCGACGCCCAGTATTTACGATGAAGCTGATCTGCGCTGCGTGGTTAATTTAGGCCCTTGCATTCATACTCAAAACAGCTGGTTGAAGCAGGCGCTATTCTTAGCCCCATTTCGCAGATGTGGAATCTGAGATTGGGAAAGGGTTAAGGTCATCCAGGTAACGAGTACCTCTCACAGCAGGCCTTAAGACCTGGTTTGTGTGACTCATCAGTCCACGCTCTAAAACCACTGAGTTTATGTTGGATTAGCATTGGGTGGCATTCAAATTTAAATAAGAGAGGGTGAGGCCCGAGGATTTTCAGACATAAATCTGGCACCAGATCTGTTCAGGAGGACCCATCTTGGAATGGCGTTGTCTAATGTGATGGTAAAGCATGCAGAGCCTACATTCAGTCTTTTTAAAAAGGTCCGCTCCTTAAGTTTGCCTTACCTGTAAAAGAAGGGGTGATACACTTTTAAGTAAACGAGCTAAGTGCTGGGAGTGCTTGACAACTACTTGCACCAAAAATATTATACCTATTTGTGTGTGATAGGTTATAGGTGTTTTGCTTTCATGGGGGGAGATGTCATGTGTGTAGTCATGCTTAATATTCACATGGCATAATGATAAGTTAGTTACTGATCATGCACTTAAAGTCCTGGGCTGAGCTTGTTATCACTATTCTAATCATTTATTCTGTCTAGCAAGGTGGAGTGTTCCTTTTGAGAGAATAAACTGAGACTGTGTAGGTTGTTAGGAATTGGCAGGATCCCGAGTCTGGCTTTCTCCATCTTGTTTCAGAGCTATGTACAAATCCTTGTTCTCTTTTATATTTTCATCATATTGGTTATAATAGCATGTGGGGTTTTGTTTGTTGTCTTTGAGATGTGAATTTAATTACAGTGTTTCTCCTTCCCTTTCCTCCCTGCAGACCTTCCCATATAACCCACCCCTATCTCTTTCAAATTCATGGCCTCTTTTCATTAATTGTTTTTGCATGCATGTGTTATTTGAGTGTGTGTGACACACACTCACACACACAGATATATATCAACAAACGGGCAAACTAGATGGGTTGGGGGAAGCCTATGAGGCCTCACCCTACACAAAGAACTATCGGCAATTTAGTAAAGCTGGGAGTGGGAGGGGTGATCTTCCCCAGGGGAGAGCACACCAATTGGTTGTCAGTGCCAAAACGATCAGCCCCAGAAAACGTAAGTGCAAAGTAACCGTGTGGTGTGTGTGTGTGTGTGTGTGTGTGTGTGTGTGTGAGAGAGAGAGAGAGAGAGAGAGAGAGAGAGAGAGAGAGAGAGAGAGAGAAGGGGACCTTTGGAGATAACTGCCTAAGATTCAAAAAACTGTGAGGCTAGTTTAATTGTAGGCTGGAGGTGTGGGTCAGTGGTAAAGCACCTGCCTAGAATGTGCAAGACCCCGGGTTTGATCCTTACCTCCCCCCATTTATTAAATTAAAAGGAAGAGCATTAAAGACACGCACACGCACACGCACACACACACTGAATTTGTAAGGCTTGCTGACTTGAGAGTTCATCTGCAGGTGTGGCAGACTCCTTCACCGGGTATACCTGAGGACTTGTAGAAATTGCCTGTGGAGACCCGTTGTCACTGTGATAAACCAATGCCTTAATATCTAAGCAGGAGTTAGTGGAACTTTAAGGCCATGTTAGGAATTAAGTAAACTAATTTTGCACATGTGTAGTTTTATCATAAATCTTTCCTCTTGATTGTTGTTAGAATTGGTTTAGAGAGGTCTGAGTGTTTCTCAAATTGATGACCTTAGCTTTATACCCTGCTTATAGATGTAATGTCTTTGGTTCTCTAAGAATTCTCAACTCATTTTTTAGGGCCCTGTTTGAGTCACTAGAATACATTTATGCATGAGTCAGCTGTAAGAAATGCTTTATTTATTGTTTAGTGAGCAGTAGGCCAAAGCTTGAGACAGACCAGACGAACAGAGGGCGGGAGAGAGGTTCACTGCTGTGCAGGTGGAAAGAGGGAGCGAACTCCACGCTCTCCCACACGAATACATCATGCACACACATGATTATGATACATTTTTTAAAATTAAAAAGCTAGAGAGCTGATGTGTTTAAGGCATTTTACCACATCGTTGACTTTGACAGTAGTTCCTGTCGAGTAGAATGTTGGAGTTACCAACAGTGTGGTACCCAGTGGTGATGTAGCTTGACCAAAACAAATAACTGTCAGTGTTAACATTTCAGGCAGAATTGTGGGTGATGAACTGTAGTTGTCCAGGACATTCTGACTTGGTCCTCTTTTTAAAGTCGGCCTAACTAAGTAGGCCATGTTTGCCTGGAACTGCTTGAGGGCCTCCCAGGTACTGCTGGTGTCATTCTGGTTCCTTAGCAGTTAAATACTTTATGTAAAACACTTGTTAACTAAGATTTTGGCTGAATGTAGTGGCTCACGCCTGTAATTCCAGCGCTCAGTTGATGGAGAAGGACCTCCTTCAATTCAAGGCCAGTGTGGGCCTCACACGGAGTCCAGGGTGCCTGGGCTACAGAGTAAGACTGTTTCTAGCATCAACAGTTTATTTATTTAGCCCTGGCTATCCTGGGACTCACTCAGTAAACCAGGCTGGTCTTGAACTCAAGGATCTGCCCAAACTCTTGTTGGTTTGAGACAGGGTCTCACTGAGTAGCCTTGACTGGTCTCTGCCTCAGAGGTGCTGGTATTAAAGGCATATGAGTCACCATACTTGCCTAACTGTTTGTTTTAGTCTGGGTCGTACTGTACAGCCCCAGACTCTTCTCGTTCCTCAGCCTGGAATTGCTGGGTTTATAGGCACTTTTCACCATGCCCAGCTGAAATGTTTGTAAGTAGCACATGCCTTGCAGTTTAAATTTTAGGCAATATTTAGTTATGTACATTTTTGCTGGAGAGGAAAATAAAATCAATATCCTATTGTTTTAGTCTTTTTATTACTTATTACTATCTCATGTATGAGAGGGATATGTATGTATTTACTGGACTCACAGAGATCCACTTGCCTCTGCTTAGCTTTTTTCTTTTCTAAAATATGGATTCCAGGGATTAAACTCAGGTCTCAGGTCCTCAGGCATAGTCAGTGGGTACCTTTAACCACTGAGCTGCCTCACTGGCCTTATTCTATAAAATTTTTTTTCCCCTACATGTGTTTATTTGGGATAGGTGGTCAGAATTGGTGGCAAGCACCTTGACCAGCTGGAATTAAAGGCTGACCCTAGTTTTGATGCCCAGAAACATTAAAAAAAAAAAAAACTAATAAAAGCAACCACAAAAATGTGAATGAAGCAGAACGCTCAGTGGCTCCTTACTGCTCCTACAGAAGACTTGGGTTTGGTTCTCAGCACTACAGTGTTCTGGCCTCTGCAGTGACAAACCTACATGTGGTGTACAGCCATGCATGCAAGCAAAACACCCACATACACATAAAAATTAGTAAGTCAGGCAGTGGTGCCTTTAATCCCAGCACTCAGGAGGCAGAGGCAGGCAGATCTCTGAGTTCTAGGCCAGTCTTGTCTGCAGAGTAAGTTCTGGAACAGCCAGGGCTACACAGAGAAGCCCTGTCTCAAAAAACCAATCAGACAATGCAAACTGTAAATGAAGCTGAGTACGGTGGGCACAGCCTGTAATCCCGGCACTCACTGGCCCAAGCACCATAAGTTGGTGCCATACTAGGCTAATGAGCAAGTTACAGGGCAGCCCGGTTACGTGGTAAGTCCTTTCCCCAAGCAAAGTGAGAACACTGTGGCTGAGCGCTGCTGCTGAAGCCAGTGTTGAGAACTGATGCAGTGACTTGGAGATGTGCACTGACCAGAGGGTAGTGTTAGGAGTATCTCAGAGGCTGACTCATTGTTGAAAGGACCTCTTGAATTTCAGAGCCCTGGCTTGGAGTGAGAAGCATGGAATGAAAGATACAGTTTCACTTTGTTTTGCCAGTGCAAAAGAAACCCCACAAAACTTACTTGGTTTCTATAGGCTGTCTCATGTCTCTAAAACCAAATCCCATTCTGCCTTGAACTCTCTGATCCTCCTGCCTCCACCTTCCAAGAGCTGGGACCTAGGTAGGCATCACCACCGCTGGTTTAGTTTTTCAATATTTAGTTCCTTGTTTTCCCTCTCTTTCTTGTCCCATATAAAAGAACCCCCTGGTATCTATAAGCTGTGTAAGCTGTAAAGTGGTCATTTGCTTTCTAACTACATGAATGTTTTCCTGTTATGTTTTCCTGTGGTTATCTTACTTTGGCTCTTCACTGGTATGCTAATAGGTAAATTTGACTACCAGGACCCTGCTCCTTGGTCTTTCTGTTACAGCCTTGGCCTTGGCTAATTGCTTCATATACTTACAGAACATCCCTTTTCTGGCTATATTTCTACAGCTTTATTCCAGTAGGACTAAGACTGTTGTTAGAACAGTTTACCAGCGACTGTCCCAACAGTACAGCCCACAGGAGAGAAGAAGTTTAGGGAGCAGGGGATGCCATATAGAAAGCAAAAACTTAGAGATGAGAGAGGTCAGGGATTTATAGGCAGACCGCAGGCCCTGTCCAGGAACCCTGCTCTTGTTCCTCCCCCTTAAGCAGAAGGTGCTGCCGTGGAGGTTAAGGGAAAGTCAGGCATTATGAAGCAGTTATTTTGAGATTGGTAGTGTGAAACACTGTCCTGACTGACATTCTTCCTGTTACCTGGGATCAGAAGCTAAGTTACTAGGTAATCTGACTTGACTGTCTCTGCCCCCTCACAGCTGGGGTGGAAGGTGTGAGGACACCCAGCCTGTTGCGTGCTACTGGCATCGGAACTCCAGGACTCTGAACCTCCCAAGCCATCTCTTCAGCCTCCAGTGGGTGCTGTTAATGAGACTAATTGTGTCTGTTATTAGTATAGCAGCAGGCTTTTCTAATCATAGCAACTATGTGCCACTACTATAGAAAATAATGTTTTAGATGTTTTTTTCTCAATTTTTAGGACTCTCTGAGGAAGTAGGGTACAGTATCAGCTGTTTATATACATAAAAGATGAAGAGTCGAAAGAGTTGCCATGATAGCAGGTAGCTGGCTGGCTGGCTGGCACATGCCGAATTCAGATACTGATACCGCTCTCTTCCTTTCATTCAGAACTTCTCGTTTCAGTGGGATCTGATTGGTTGTCAGTTGAGTGTGTAACTAAGGCCACATGTTGCTCCTCTGGTGATGCTTGTCAACCACTGTGGATGATGATGGATAAGTAACGTGTTCACAGTTACAGCATGAACCAGCAGCAGAAACTTCCTGGCTGTTCTGACCTAGGCTGTGCCACCTCTTAGAACTAGACCTAGAAATGTAAGCATCTGTGAATCTGGATTAAGGTTTTAGGTCTCTCATTTGTTGATTCTGAGATCTTAGGTTCTGAATTTACTCCATCTAATTAATAGTTTTGTCAGGGATATGTCTTGACAGTACTTGGCAGGTCTCAGCTCCAGCTGTGTGTCAGACTCCTGGAGACCTTTACACAAGTAAGGATGTGGGCCTTTGCCTTCCAGTCTCTTCAGTGCCTCTGCCCCCTCCCCGAGTCTTGCTATCTCACCTCCTGAAGGCCAGGATTAAGGGTGCAAGCTGCCTTGACTGACCTTTTCTGATTCTCTTAAGTCTACTTTGGCCCCCTTGGGTCCTGGTTATTCTTTGTTTATTCATTTTCATTTTATTAGTTACTTTTAATTATTTTGGTGGTGTGTGTTTGTTTGTTTTTTGGTTTTGGGTTTTTTTGTTTGTTTTTTGGTTTTCCAGACAGGGTTTCTCTGTGTAGTTTTGGTGCCTGTTCTGGATCTCGCTCATAGACCAGGCTGGCCTCGAACTCACAGAGATCCGCCTGGCTCTGCCTCCCGAGTGCTGGGATTAAAGGCGTGCGCCACCACTGCCCAGCTTTTTTTTTTTTTTTTTGAGACAGGGTCTCTCTACATAGCCCAGGATGACCTGGAACTCACTATGTACACCAGGCTGGCTTCAAACTCACAGAAGTCCACCTGCCTGTCTCTTCCGAGCTAGGATTAAAGTCATGTGCTTCCACACCTGGCTCTTTGTTTATTTTTAAAGGTAGGTGTGTGTGTGTGTGTGTGTGTGTGTGTGTGTGTGTGTGTGTGATGTGAGTGCAATGGTCCTCAGAGGCCAGAAGAGGATATTATATTGCCTGAAGCTGGAGTTAGAGATGTTTGTGAGCTACCCAGTGTTGCTAGGAATAGAACTTGGGTCCTCTGGAAAAAGAGCACCAGGGAGTCTTAACTACTGAGCCTTCTTGTGTATGTATTTGCTTTTTTGAGACAGGGTTTCTCTGTGTAGCTTTGTGCCTTTCCTGGAACTCACTCTGTAGACCAGGCGGGCCTTGAACTCGCAGAAATCCGCCTGCTTCTGCCTCCCAAGTGCTGGGATTAAAAGCGTGTGCTACCACCGCCTGGCTATATATTTACTTTTGACACTGGGTACTGAACCTAGAACTTTGTGCAAACTAGGCGAGGACTTGACCATTGAGTTGCATCTCCAGCCCCTTTTAAATTTTTTTTGAGAGTTAACTGAGATTGGCTAAAACTGAGTTTGTAGCCAACCAAGCAGGCCTTGGACTTTTGACCGCCTGGCTGTAGCCTCCTGAGTAGCTGAGATCACAGGCCTGTGCTGCCAGGCCCATCTTGCTTGGCCTCCCCTTCCTACCTCTCTTTCTTAATTTCTTAGACTTGGCCTTGTTGAATAGTTAGGCTGGCCTTGAACTCTCGTCTCTATTGTCTTGCCCTTAGCCTCCTGAGAACTGTAATGCTTGGCAGCATTCATAGTTTTAAAACTCTCGAAGTGACCCTGATGTACAGCTGGAATTGGGAACTACCATTCTGAGGTTTTAAACTTGACCAGAAAGCAAAATAACAAAAATGAAAAACAAAAGAAAAAATGGAGGAGACAAAAAGAGTTTCTTCTAGGAACTTGACTTGTTTTCCAGACTCTGAAGTTGATCTTCTTGTTTGCTCAGAGAGAGGAGGGCAGTTAGTTCCTCCTGGAGTTGTTCACCAGAATGTCCTGGCAAGTTGTCTGCAAAACATCTCAGAATAGCACTGTGCGTTTTATCTTCGGGTCCCAGGCAGGACAGCACCAGCAATCCTCAGCTACCTGTTGCCTGGGTTTAGAGATAAGAGCTGCTTTCTCACTTGAGTTGTCTCCCTTCAGGCTTTGAGGTATTTGGAAGACAAGAGAAGGGAGTTGATTTGGAGACCTGAAATCATGAATGCTTATGTGGTCGGTTGTTGTAATCTGATTTAGAAATAAGCAGTTCACAGAGTGGTTTCTAAATGTTAGGAAACTGTTTCCCTGAGAGTGTGGTAATCAATGAAGAAAGAAGCAGCCTTACTGAGTGCCAGTTCATCTTAGGTCTTCTTAGGGTAGAATTTGGCTTTATTCAGATCTACGCACATATGAGGTGTCTTTCTTTAGTAGGGTCCCCACCTCCTATTTTATGTGCTGCAGATCAAACCTTGTGCACACTGGGCAAACACTTCCATGAGCTGCACGTGATGTGAACATATGTCTCCTGAAAGCAGTGGTTAAGAGTCATGCTCTGTCAGCCTCAGATAAGGAGGGTTAGGGGATATGTTTTCCTTCTTTTTTTTTCTTTTTTTTTTCTTTTTTTTTTGAGGCTGGAGAGAGGGCTCTGCAGTTAAGAGCATTGGATACTCTTCCAGAGGACCCAGGTTCAATTCCCAGCACCTACATGGCAGCTCATACCTGTTAGTAACTCCAGTTTTTGGCCTCCCTAGGCACCAGGCAACATGTGGTACACAGACGTGTTTGTTTCTGAGATGGTCTATTCTGTAGTCTAGATTGGTTTTGTTCCAGCCCTCTGCCTTTTTTTTTTTTTTTTTGGTTTTTTTCGAGACAGGGTTTCTCTGTGTAGCTTTGCGCCTCTCCTGGAACTCACTTGGTAGACCAGGCTGGCCTCGAACTCACAGAGATCCACCTGCCTCTGCCTCCCGAGTGCTGGGATTAAAGGCGTGGGCCACCACCGCCCGGCCCCTCTGCCTTTTAAGAGCCACAACAGGTGGTGGCCTAGGTGCTGCTCTCTGCTGGGTACCCCTGGTGCTGCACTTGACAAGAACTGTTGCTAGCTGAAGAGGTAGAAGGGTCCTATGCTTGCTGAACAAGTACTGTATCACTGCGCTGCACTCCAGCCCCAATTCCAACTTTGACATTCTGGTTAATATCTGTAATTAAGGAGTGAACTTGGCTTGGTAGTTTTCTGTGATGACCTGGTCTATTCTTACTGCTGCTGCCATCTCCTGTAACTTGGTACCCTGATTCCTTGGCTGCAGCTGGGTAGATTTGGAGGGGCTGGTATGTCATTTATTCTCCCCATGAGATGTGCTGCTTTCAAAATTAGGATTTATGGGCTGGCAAGATGGCTCCGTAGGTGGGCGCTTACCACCAAGCCTGACCACCTGAGTTGGATCAATCCCTCGGACTAAATGGTAGAAGGAGAGAACCAACTTCTGTGAGTTGTTCTTTGACCTCCGTGTGCACACTGTGGTACCCAACACACACACATACACGATAAATAAATATAAATTAGGATTCATAGCTTTTTCTTAGATTTATCTAGCCTGGTGTACAATAAGCTTGTGATCTTATGTAGAAACAGTTTAAGTTAAAATATTACTCAGGATCTTTGGCAGCAGTTAACCCTGCAGCTCACACACGATTGAGCCTGTATGATAATGAGTATTCAGAGACGGATAATGCCTGGGGGGCACTCACCAACCTAAGACAGAGCG
The DNA here is from genome assembly GCA_902168325.1 of Peromyscus nudipes. Taxonomy (NCBI): domain Eukaryota; kingdom Metazoa; phylum Chordata; class Mammalia; order Rodentia; family Cricetidae; genus Peromyscus; species Peromyscus nudipes. The sequence continues at coordinate 30,068 of CABHPH010129002.1, read as the reverse complement.
CCTGTGTGGCCTGGACAGGTGTCTCCATGACGGGTAAGGTAACCTGCTGACGTCCCACGCAACCTAAGTCAGAAGCTCATTTTTTTAGTAAAAGGGGGACCTCAAGGGTCCTGGCCCCTGTTTTGGGTAACTGTTGCCTTGCTTGCTGACCTTGACCTTGATATCCTCCCTATGCTAATTCCCTGCCGGGTTCCACCCTCCTGAAGGCTTAAGGGAAGTTCCTTGTCTGTGTATCCTGCATAATGGACGTTAATAGCTTAGAGGCAAGATTGTAAAACATTGGTAGCAAACTTTGGCCCTCCGGAGTTCTCCCATTGTGCTGTAAGCCTGTAATTAAGACCTCTTCCCTCCCTCAACAAACAGCATTCAGCATTTAAAAAAAAAAAAAAATTACTCAGGTGGTGGCTGGATACGGTTGCTCATGCCTGTAGTTCCAGAAGGATTGCCTTGGGTTTAAGGCCAGCCTGAGGTACAGTATAGTGAGTTCTAGGCTAGCTTGAACTATAGAGTGAGCTCGTTTCAGAAAACAAAAAAGTGCCCACCTTGCTGTGGGATGGTCTGTATGTCAAATATGTTGCTCTGATTGGTCAATAAATAAAACATTGATTGGCCAGTAGCCAGGCAGGAAGTATAGGCGGGACTAACAGAGAGGAGAATTGAGAGAACAGGAAGTGGGGGGGGGGGGAGACACTGCCAGTCGCCACCATGACAAGCAGCATGTGAAGATGCCGGTAAGCCACAAGCCACATGGCAAGGTATAGATTTATAGAAATGGATTAATTTAAGATGTAAGAACTAGATAGCTAGAAGCCTGAGCCATTAGGCCAAACAGTTTAAATAATAAAAGCATCTGTGTGTTTATTTTATAAGTGGGTTGTCGGACTGCCTGGGCTTGGCCGGACCTGGAGAGAAAACTCTCCAGCTACACCACCTCTTTTAAAAGAGTCATACTTTTGTACTCGAGTCAGAGTCTCTGAGAGCAAGTCAGAGTAGAGTACAGGAACCTCCTCGAGTTCATCAGGCTGCTTGTGTGGACTAAGATTAATGTGGGCCTTCCCTGCACATGCAGATTCCTGAAGCACTCCCTCCGTATTTATTATTTTAAAAAATATTCTAAACAGACAAACTACAGGTGTTTGCAAGAAAGAAAAAGCTCATTATCAATAGCTGAATGTATTTTCTTTGCAGGATGTTTCTTTTTTTAAATTTATTTCTTAGGTATGTTTCTTTTAAGTGTGTATGTTGAGACAAGGTGTCATACTCTAGCCCAGGCTGGCCTTGAACTTCTGATTCTCCATTTACCAAGTGCTGGAATTATAGGCTAGTGCTAGGATTGCACATGTGTATGCATTACCACATCCAGACCCCCCCTCCACACACAGGATTTCTCTGTGTAGCCCTGGCTGTCCTGGAACTTAATCTGTAGACCAGGCTGGCCTTGAACTCAGAGATTCACCTGCCTCTGTCTACCAAGTACTGGCATTAAAGGCGTGAACCACCACCACTCAGCTCAGTTATATATTTTTAAATAACAGTTTATTAATTTTTTTATTTCTATTACGAGCTTTTTTGTTTTTCCTACATGTATGTCTTTGAACTACATGTGTGTCTGGTGCTCAAGGGGGCCAGAGGAGGGTGCCAGACACTCTGGGACTGGAGTTACAGATGGTTCTGACCCCATGTGGGTGCTGGGAATTGAACCTGGGTCCTCTAAAAGAACAGACAGTGCTTTAGCCCTGGGCCGTCTCTCCAGCCTCAAGTTATATATTTTCATATAAACAAAGTGAAGTTCTGTTTGGAAGGGAGAGTCTGAGCCCTCAGCTTCTGAGGCTCATGCTGGAGTCCCTTGCCGGCCCCTTAGAGTCTGAGCATCCCCAGCATCAGTTGGGCTGAATGGTCTGCGCCTGCAGTCTCAGCTACTCGGGAGCTCTGAGCCCAGACTCAGAGCTAGTCTGTGTGTGACCGCTTCAAAGAAAAAGAAAGTTTCCACTTTTTTTTTTTTTTTTTTTTTTGAGTCAGGGTCTTTTTGGTTTTTCGAGACAGGGTTTCTCTGTGTAGCTTTGGAGCCTATCCTGGAACTTGCTCTATAGATCAGGCTGGCCTCAAACTCACAGAGATCCACCTGCCTCTGCCTCCTGAGTGCTGGGATTAAAGGTGTGCATCACCACCACCCGGCAAGTCAGGGTCTTACTATGTAGCTATGTAGCCCTGGTTGGCATGGAACTGGTTATGTAGACTAGGTTGGCCTCCAGCTCAAAGATCTGCATGCCTCTGCCTCTTCCTCCAGAGTGCCAGGACTAAAGAGGTGTTGCAACCATGTACAGCGAAGTTTTTCCTTCCCTGTTTCAAGCCAATAAACAAGTGCCTGTACTTAATCAGATCTCCATACTGCAGTAGGATGACTGTGATTTGGGGACCTTTGTTTTTGTGAGGTAGTTTTGTGTGTGTGCTTTAATTTTACAATTTGATTTTTATCTATTTAGTTGTATATGGTTCTTTTTATCCCCCCCCCTTTTTTTTGACAGGGTCTCACTGGCTATCCTCACAGAGATCCACCTGCCTCTGACTTGTGAGCACTGAGATTGAAGGTGTGTGCCATCATGCCTAGCCATGTGTGGGGGATAGGTAGATGGGCTCGGACACATGCCATGGGGAGCATGTGGAGGTCAGAAGACAGCTTACAGGAGGAGTTGGTTCTCTACTTCCTTTATATGAGTCCTGGGAGTTGAACTCAGGCCCTCAGACTTGGTGGCAGGCTTTAACATGCTGATCTGCATCATCTGTTCAGTGTTTGTGGTTTTTAAATAAGTTTTCTTTTGCCTTTTTTTTTTGGTGGGTGTGCACATGTGTTTGTACATGCTCTCACCCTTGAATGCACATATGGAGGCCAGAGGTCAGTGTTGAGTATTGCTTCTACTTTTTTTTTTGAGACTGTATCTCTCACTGAACCTGGGGGTTGCCTTTTTGGCCAAACTGGCTGTCCATCAAGCCCCTGAACTCCAGCTGCCGCTGCCTCTGCCTCCCCTCAAGCTAGAGTTGTGTTGGTGCATCTAGCTCTTAATGTAGGCCCTGGGGTCCTCACACAGAGCCTCACGCTTGCAAATGAAGCACTTTATACTCAGCTGAACCTCTCGCCCAGCCCCCCTATTTCAAGCTGGTACACTGCCATGTGTGTACTGACCCAGGTTTTTTGTTAAACTCCATTAGTAATTTGTGGATCCTGGCAACAAAATTCCTCAAGTTCATTCTCTTGGTAAGAAAAGAAGAACAAGGCAGCCAGGCTGAGTGGTGCACGCCTGTAATCCTAGCACTTGGGAAGCAGAGGCAGGAGAATGGACATTTTTAAAAAGATTTATTTATTTTATATATCTGTGTGTACACTTGCATATCAGAAGAGGGCACCTGATCTCACTACAGATGGTTGTGAGCTACCATGTTGTTGCTGGGAATTGAACCCAGGACCTCTAGAAGAGTACCCAGTGCTCTTAACCTCTGAGCCATCTCTCCAGCTCGAGATTGGTCATTCTTACTTGTAGAGTGAGTTTGAGGCCAGCCTGGAGCTATGTGAGACACTGTCTCTAAAACAAATCAAGCAGGCTTTTTACCCAAAATATAGATGGTCAGCAGATGGACTGAAAAAGTATTATTGCTAATTAGAGAAGTTCAAGTTTAAAATCAGAAACCAAAAACCAAAATTCCAAATAAAATAAAATCAGAAATCATTTGTCCTTGCATTTGGACAAAGTTCATTCAAGTTGCTATTATTATTAACAGGAATATAATGAGCTTGATATTCTCTTGTATGATGCTCTTAGGGTATAAATCAGTTGTCATTAATTTCTACAATGCAGCTTCAGGATGTGTAAAGGGCTTTCATGATTGTACTTTATAAGTTAATTTCCCTTTGAATATTTGACATGACCATATAGACCTCTTTATAAATAAACTAGCAGAAAGTTTAACACTACTAAATGTGTTGGTTATATCATGCTATTAGTTCACAACAGGCAACTGTGTAGCCATTTACTGTGCTTTTGAAGAGTAGGTGACTTTTCAAAAAAAAAATATGTGCGTATTTGCCTGCATTTATATGTGTGTACCATATTTGTACCTGGTGCCCACAGAGGTCAGAAGAGTGCATCAGATTCCTCAGAACTGGAGTTACAGACAGTTGTGAGCCACTATGGGTCTTCTGCAAGAGCAGCAAGTGTAGTTACCATTGACCCACCTCTCCAGACCCTGTAGGGAGCTGCGTGTAGCCACGCCTTACAGGTGGCGCTGGTTATCGCCTTCCGTCATCCCGACGGCGAGCGCTCCCAGTGGTAAACAATTATAGCGGAGATTGTGGCTTGCTTACGCATGCTTGAGCCTATTGAGCAATGCCCATGTGGTGACCTGGGGTTGGCTGCCCAGAGCCTATATAAGGCCGGGAGAGGCTTTCTCCGGGGGATCTTTTAGAAGTCAGAAGATTGATTCAAGGCCTGAATAAATTGCAAGAAGAAGAGCTCGGTGTCGTGTCTTGCTTGCTGGACGAGTGGGGCGCGACAAGACCCCAACTGTCTTTTGAGACGTAGCCTCATATAGCTCAGGCTGGCTTTGAACATCAGTTTCCTGCCTCTGCTTCCTAAGTGCTAGGGTTAGCAGGTGTGCCACAGCCCTTGGCTGCTTGTTCTGTTCTGTGCTTTGACGTGTGTGATGTGTACAAGTGTATAAGCTTGTTTGTATGTATGTGCACAGGTGTGATGTTGATGTCAAGGGTCCTCCTTGATCACTCTCATTTATAAATTACATTATTTGTTTATGGACTGAGGCGGGGCCTCTCTTGAATCTAGAACTTGCTGATTTCTGGTTTGTCTAGCTAACCAGCTTCTCCCTGGGATTACAGGCAATTGTCATGGCTGCCTAGCTTTTACATGGGTTCTGGGGATCTGACTCCATCGTGTGCTTTCAGTGACAGTATTTATTGACTACTGAATCATCTCCTCAGCCCCTTTACAGTTTCTGATTCTTGGTCTAGGGAGCTGGCTCGCCAAGACAACCTGGTGCCAAGCCTGATGACTGTCCTTTTTTCCAGAACCCATTCCCACAAGTTGTCCTTCTCATTCTACATGTGTGCTATGGGACCTGCTATGAACACACACACACATGCAAAATATCTACATGTGTGCTGTGGGACCTGCTATGAACACACACACACATGCAAAATAAATAGTATGTGATAAAAAACATTAATCCAGGATTTCACTCTATCACTTTTCACCCAGGCTTTTGGATGATCCTCCTTCCTCAGCCTCCCAAATGCTTGATAGGTGTGAGCTGCCATGCCAGGCTGAAGACTAGGGATATATGAAACTGCTCATAAAGTAACAAAAGAAAAGTTTGTATGAGACATGTGGCGGCAAGTATCTAAAAAGAAGTCAGGCATGGTGAGGGTGTGCTTGCGGTCTCAGTGTCTAGGGGGCTGAGGCAGGAGGCAAGTTGACTTCTAGGACTATAAACTTTGCTGGAAGATAGAAATCAGCCATGTGGGTAGAAAAACAAAACTTACTATTACTATTTCTTTTTGCTTTCAGATGGAAAGAACTCAAATGGATCCAAGCGTTACAATCGCAAGCGTGAATCTTCCTACCCCAAAAATGAAAATTTTAGCAACCAGTCCCGTCGCTCCAATTCACAGAAAAGCAAAACTTTTAACAAGATGCCTCCTCAGAGGGGCGGTGGCAGCAGCAAAGCCTTTAGCTCTTCTTCTAATGGTGGAAGACGAGATGAGGTATGGAACTGACAGTGCCTTACAGAGCTTTGTTTATTTTGGTTCGGCTTTTCCCTCTGCAGCATTTCAGCACTTAGGGAAAGAGTGAGAGGTAGAGCAGGCATCCAAGCTGTCTGAGCAGCCAGGGGTTAGCCAGGCTTGGAACCTTGCCTCCTTCCCTCCCCTAGGGGCCTTGAACACCTCCTGTGGGGAGAGACTTCATTCACAGTCAGGGCTGAGAAATGACAGCGGATGTGTGTGGTACCTTTACTGTCACTGTTGTGTTTTACATACCCTTTGGAGTGCTTGAGTAATAAAAGTTAGCTTGCAGGGTAAAAAGCTGATGTCCTTAGTCTCAGCACCTGTGTTAGGAGTCCCTTCGATTTGCTTTTGAGAGTAAAGACTTGACGTGAAGGGTGTTGTAGTTGCTGGATTTAGGAAGCAGCATAAGCACTAATGGAGAAGACACTAGTTCAGCATCCTGTGGTGTGACTCTCCATACAGTGTAGCCATCACAGAACAAGACAGACACAGTAGGTGTGTGCAAAGGATTACTTCCTCCTCGGGAACTGCGCCAAGAACACTGAGCATTCAACAGTCTTCACTGTCTTTGTCCTCTAGGGGCTAATCCTCTAGTCTGGCGTGTCAGTAACCAGTGTGTTCTTTACCTGATGGTAAGTGTTGTCGGATTAAACAGTGTCGGTGGGAGAGCAAAAAGCGCTGGAGGAACTCTTGTCCATCCTGTGAGATACTTTAGTTTTTCCTCCTCTTGTTTATTTATTTTTTGGAGAGGTCTCACTGTATGTATAGCACAGGCTGCTGGTGGAGCGTCCTGGGTGCTGAGAGCACAGGCCTGTGCCATCAGCCAGGCTGCAGAGGTAGATTCTGAGAGAGATGTGAGTGGAGCAAGGGAACACCGCTGGAGTTGAGAGCCGCAGGACCACGTGGGGGCCCTGCAGAGTGCTGGGAACAGGGCAGGCGCAAGCGCTGAGCCAGTGAGAGAAGCTCGCCACTCTGCTCAAGTCCTGCGTTGAGTTAGACCAGACTAGAAACTGGGAAGGCCGGTCAGTAGGTCACCGGCCTTGAGTCGTGTTGGTGGACCGATGACAAAAGTGTGGTCGGCCTAGAGTCGGGAGAGTGGGGGATGGGAAGAAGAAAGGGCAGCGTCTGCTCTAAAGGGAAGTAGAGAGGTGAGGTGGTGCTTTAACAGGTGAGGGACTGGAGAGGAACGGCTTAGCAGTAACAGCGCTCTACTGCTCTTGCGGAAGGCCGTGTGGGTCAGCTCACGACCCCTGTAACTCCAGCTCCAGGGGACTGGAGTTGGCCTCCGGTAACCATACTCTGATGCACATACCCACACACAGACACAAACATAGACACGTAATCTTTAAAAATATTAATGAGGTCTTGGTTGTTTTGGTTGAGATAGGTCTTACTGTATAGTCCTGGAGCTCTCTGTGTAGACCAGGCTGGCTTGAACTCACATAGATCCAACTACCTACTGGAATTCACTTACTTATTTATTGCTTATTTATTTATTTATTTATTTATTTTGAGGTAGGGTCTCACTATGTAGCTCTGGCTGACCTGGAACTTGTATGTAAACTAGGCTAGCCTTAAACCTTCAGAGGTCTTGCCTGCCTCTATCTCCTGAGTACTGGAATTACAGGCATGTACCACCACAACTGCCTTAATAAAACCTTTTGAAATATTAAAAAGTATTGTGAGTGCGGGAGAGACTTTATAGTTAGGGTAGGGAAGGAAGTACAGCGTCTCTCTCCTAATGGGTGGTTGATCAGAGGGAATGACAGCAGGAAATGGAGTGTGCATTGACGTGGTGCACCCTTGACGTGGTGATCTGTGGAAGAAGCACCAGGGTTGGCATGAGGAAGGACTCTGCTGATTCAGCCACAGTAACAAGAGGGCTCTGGTGTTCTTAACTCATGGGGCTCATTTTCTCAGTGTAAGGTGATCCTAGAGTGGGTTTGGGAGCCTGAGGGGTGAAGGGGGTTGTCTGGGAGGGTAGGAGGGGTGGACTGAAGTGTGATTGCACTATGGCTGCTAGCAGTGTAAGGGGCCACTTCACTGAGACCTCTTAAGTCACTGCACTGGAGCTGCTGGGGTGGGTAGGGAGGGCTAGCTACTGAACATAGGAACTAAGCCAGATGAGGAAAGAGTTAGGGAGAGTGGATCATTGGTGTAGTGAAGGGGAGAGGTGAAGAATTGTTGGAATTAGGCAGGTGTTGGAAGCACATGCCTCTAATTCCACTCTATCTGGAGACAGAGATGGGGTGGACTGAGGTCTCTAACATGAGTTCCAAGCAAGTCAGGCTACATAGTAAGAGCCTGTCTCAACCACAAACAACCAACCCCACAAACAAGAATTGTGAGCACAATGAGTTCCTGGTTCAAGTGATGCTCAGGTATGACAATGTGCTTGTCAGCAGCATGGTCTAAAGTGTAGAACACTGCTGTCCAATGGAAAGCAAGCTGCAGGCCTGCAGTCCCAGCATTTGGGAGGCAGAGGTAAGAAGAGCATGGATCCAAGGTCAGCATTGGCTCTACAGTGAGACTGTCTCAGATGCAACGCTTCTGCACACACACACCCCAAAAAAGCCATGTCTCTGTCTCTGTCTCTCTCTGTCTCTCTCTCTCTCTGTCTCTCTGTCTCTCTCTCTCTCTCTCTCTCTCTCTCTCTCTCTCTCTCTCTCTCTCTCATTTGTTTATTGAGACAGGGTTTTTCTATTTAGTCCTGGCTGGCCTTGAACTCAGAGAGATCTGCCTGTCTCTGCCTCCCAAGTGCTGGGATTAAAAATATGCAGCAGCACCACCACCCATTTGTTAATTTCTTTTCATTCGTGTCTGTGTGTGTGTGTGTCTGTCTGTGTGTGTTTTGCCTCCATGTATGTCTGTGCACTATTTGCACCAGATACCAGAAAAAGCCAAAAGAGGGTGTCAGATCCTCTGGAATTGGAGTTATAATCTGTTTAAGATGCTATGTGCTGGCTGGAAATTGAACCTCTGCAAGAGCAACAAGTGCTGTTCTTTGAGACAGGCTATCATCCTATAGCCTTGGCTGCCCAGAGACTTTGTAGACCAGGAGCTCACCTTGAACTCAAATCTGCCTACCTCAGCCTACACAGTACTGGGACTAAAAGGTGTGCGCCACCACACCTGGCAATTACTATTTTCTTTAGCAGTTCCAAGACCTTGTACGTGCTAGTCACTGTTTTACCACTGAGCTGTGCCCCAGCTTCAACATGATTTTAAGGTTTCCAGTTGCCACATTAGAAAGGTGGAAAGAGCCAGCCTGGTCTACAAAGCAAGTTCCGGGATAGCCAAGACTATTACACAGAGAAACCCTGTCTGGGGGTGAGGGGTAGGGACAGTGGAAAGACAAGCTATAACAGACTTTCTTATAGGCCAGCAGCCAGCCCCCAAATCATGATGCAGAGACTTACTAGTTTTGAAGCCTCCCCTACCGTAGGCTCCTTTCTGGCTAGCTCTTTTAATTTAAATTAACCTGTTTCTCTTTATCTACCTTTTGCCTCGGGGCTTTTTACCTTTTTTTTCCTTCTGTATGTCTTATTTCACTGCTTCTTATATCTGCCGACTGCTGGCTGCCTGGCTTCTGGTTCTCTCCTCCTCCTTCCTCTCATTCTCCTTTTTTCTAGATTTCTCCTCCTATTCTCTGCCCGCCAGCCTCGCCTATCCCTTTTCTGCCTAGCTATTGGCCATTCAACTGAATTGACCAATCTCTGAAACAAGAGGGTGTTGGATACTCTGGAACTGGAATTAATGGATGGTTGTGAACCACCATGTGGGTACTGGGAACCAGACCATATCTTCTGCAAAAGCACTTGTACTCCTTAGCACTGAGCCGCCGTCGTCTCTCTAGCCCCTAGATTGGGGGTGGGGGGGTTTGACGAGTACAGACTCTTAGATCTAGGTTTGGTGCTTTGTGAAAAGAGAAACTGTCTAATTGTGTGCTACAGCTGGCTGGTTTGTTTTCCGGAGGTACGTTATAGTCCAGGCTGGCCTGGAATTCGCCATGTAGCACAGGCTAGTCCCCAGCTTGCATGGTCTGCCTTCACCTCTTAAGTATTGCAATTACAGGCGTGAACCACCACACTTGGCCACTGTATTTGTTTTGAAAGGTTGGAATGGTGCTGTATACATAGACTTCTCAGACTGCACATCTGTGCTTCTGAATAAAAAGTCCTTATAGTGTGTCCCTTTTGTCTTCCTTGGATTCTCTAGGGTTTTGATTTGTTTGTTTGTTTGTTTGTTTTGCTTCGTAAGTGCTAGCGTTACAGGAGTGAGCCACTCTGTATGCCTGTATGCACACGTGCAGCTTATTAAAAACCTTCAAATTTGACTAGACAGTGAAAGTGCCACATTTACCTTAGGTTTTTGGGGGGGTGGGAAAAGGTTAAAGAAGAACCAGCTGTGATAGCTCTGACCTTTAGTCCCAGCACTCGGGAAACAGAAGCAAGCAGATCTCTGAGTTGGAGGCCAGCCTGGTCTGCAGAGGGAGGTCCAGAAAAGACAGCCAGGGCTGCACAGAGAAGCCCTTTGTGCTTCTTGATGACTCGAGAAGGTTGTACGGTACTTTGTCATTGAGTAGTTAATCACTGCTTAGCAGAGCAGGCTGCAGTGTAAGGGGATCTAAAGGCATTTCCTCTCTGCTCTTCCAGACATATCTTAGGTTAGCATTTACGCCAGCGTGGCAATGTTTCCAGCCGGGTGGAAGCAGGATGTGCTGATTGCTGCTGTCAGTTGGTCGATTATTTTAATCTAAAATGTTGCCATTCTTTCTAGGTAGCAGAGGCTCAGCGGGCAGAGTTTAGCCCTGCCCAGTTCTCTGGCCCTAAGAAGATCAACCTGAACCACTTGTTGAATTTCACCTTTGAACCCCGTGGCCAAGGAGGTCACTTTGAAGGCAGTGGACATGGCAGCTGGGGAAAAAGAAACAAGTGGGGACATAAACCTTTTAACAAGGAACTTTTTTTACAGGCCAAGTGAGTATTTCCACTTGTAAGACAAAAATGAAAAACCTGCTTAGATGGTTGCATTCTTGGAGGAAGCTTTCTCTACACTGTTATGGGGAGAAACAGAAGAGACATTGGTGGTGGTCTTTTCTTCCCTGTCAACGTTTTCTTTCTTTCTTTTCTTTTTTTTTTTTTTGTGTCCCTGGGTGGGCGCTGTCAACGTTTTCTAAGTGAATGTTCTCTGTACTTAGAGAACATAGTGCTTGGTGTAACTTCCGGGACTGGGAATGCTGTGTGGTCTGAGCTCTGCTGTGCAGTGGACTGGGAAGAAATCACGGGTCCAGGGAGGGTGGGGACCAGAACAGAACAGTTCTGATCATGTGTTAGCTTAGTAGAGGACGAGCTGAGATGCAGCTGTAGAGCTTCCACGGCGAGCTCTCCTTCTGGTCAGGCCTCCTGCGTCGCAGGACGCACTTGACTCTGAGGGCTTCTGCAGCTCACACAGACGGTTCTTAGGCTGTGGATTCTAGCTCAGGCCATCATTGGTCCTCTCGAGGCTTTCACTCTAGTTTCAGGCAGTTTTGATAACATGGTTGTACAAAGTTAGCACTCTGGGGGCTGGAGAAGTGACTCCAGGGCTAGGAGCATTAGCTTCTCTTCCAGAGGGCCCAGATTCCTTTTTGTGTTGTTTTGGGGTTTTTTGTTGTTGTTGTTGTTGTTGTTTTTCAACACAGAGTTTCTCTGTGTATCCCTGGCTATCCTGGAACTTGCTTTGTAGACCAGACTGGCCTCAAACTCAAAGATTTGCTTGCCTCTGCCTCCTGAGTGCTGGGATAAAAGGCGTGCGCTGCCCTCACCTGATGAGCACCCAGGTGGTTTCTAGAACCCACGTGGTGGCTCACAGCTATCTGTAAATTTAGTCCCAGGGTACCTGACCCCCTCTTTTGACCTCTAAGGGCACCACATTCAACTGGTGGGTGCACAGACACTTGCAGGCAAAACACCCGTACACACAAGTTCTTGCTAACCTTTATATAAGCAGATAGAGTAGGCACCCTGTGTTCCAAAGCTTGTATTTGAAATGGTGTGTGCCCCTGAATGCTGGTGTTGGGAGGAGGATGGCGTCCAGTTCTCCTGGGGTTGGAGTTGAGGCAGTGCTGAGCCTCCTGACGTGAGTGCTAAGAACTGAGCTCAGGTTCTCTGCAAGATGGTGTTTTCTCTGAAACGGCCATTTCTCCAGCATTGATTTGTGTGTGTGTGTGTGTGTGTTTCCCCGTGACACATGTGGAGCCCAACTGTTTACCTTCCACAGTTCTAGGAAGGCTCATTGCTAGGAACTGATAAAGATGGAGTAGGCCGGAAAGCTGCCTCTCCCCCACCCTTCCCCTTCTGTGAGTCTTTAGACAGAGGATTGGACCTTGGGTATAAACTAAAGCACCATTGTGTACTTAATGCAGACTGCTCTCAGATGATTGAGAACAGCTTTCTGCTGCCATGAAGATGAGCTGTGGTCATAGGGTCCAAGGGCTGAGGGAGGAAGTCTCAGTCTGGGTTAATTTTAGTTCAAGGGAGAACAACAGGGAGCTTGGCCGGGCTTGAAAGCTGAGGAAATAGTTGATGGATTTGGGCATCTGCCCACTGAGTCTAGACTCCTCGTGGAGCCAGGGCTCGGAGCTGCAGCTAACGTCTGGGGGTCATGCTGCTGCAGCCTGGCAGCCTCAGCTGCTCTTGGCCAGCATCCTGATGAACTCCGAGAGGTGGTGAGTTTCTGACAGCTCCTCTCTCTCCCTGTCCCTCCTGCTCCTTCTAGCTGCCAGTTTGTGGTGTCTGCAGACCAGGACTACACAGCTCATTTTGCTGACCCTGACACCTTAGTCAACTGGGACTTTGTGGAACAAGTGGTGAGTGGCTTCGCCAGGTTTGTCATCCTCAACAGGAGAGCTAAAGAAAGGCTGTGGTACAGCAGCTGTTAGCGGTGTTAAACTTGGGGCACACGTCAGTTCCTTGTTCCTCTTGGAGTTCATTTTGTTACCGAGCGGACTAGGGATATGGAAAGCTCTGCTCCAAGGGCACGTAAGCATTCCTCCCTCTCTGTCAGTCATTGTTGAGGAAGTCTAGTTACCTCACACCAGGCTGAGCTCAGATACACAGACATTTCTTCATTGGCAGCCCCTTGTCGTAATTGGTGTCAAATTAGCAGGTGGTTATGTTTTCTGCAAAGCCAGTCCTGCATTTTTTTCTACTGAGTTTATGAACTTGTGTCTCCTTGCTGATCCTAACAGGGTGTATGATGTGATTACTTTCAAAATAATAAGTATTCTTACTTTTATGTTATTCTGACAAATTTTGACTCCTGTTGCTTTAAAAATTTATACAATCGCTGGGTGGTGGCAGCGCATGCCTCTGATCCCAGCACTCAGGAGGCAGAGGCAGGCGGATCACTGTGAGTTCGAGGACACTCTGGTCTACAGAGCGAGATCCAGGAGAGCCAGAGCTACACAGACCCTGTCTCGAAAAACAGAACAAAACAAAAAAATTACACAATCATCTAAGAATGACGTAGAATGCCTTATAGAAAAAAAACACATATACATTGGGTAAAAAAACACACACAGGGCTGGAGAGATGGCTCAGCAGTTAAGAGCACTGGCTGCTCTTCCAGAGGACCTGAGTTCAATTCCCAGCAACCACGTGGTGGCTCACAACCATCTGTAATGAGATCTGTCGCCCTCTTCTGGCCTGCAGGCAAACATGCAGACAGTACACTGTATGCATAATGAATAAATAAATCTTTTTTTTTGTTGTTTTTTTGTTTTTGTTTTTGTTTTTCGAGACAGGGTTTCTCTGTGTAGCTTTGCACCTTTCCTGGAACTCACTTGGTAGTCCAGGCTGGCCTCAAACTCACAGAGATCCGCCTGGCTCTGCCTCCGGAGTGCTGGGATTAAAGGCGTGCGCCACCACCGCCCGGCCGAATAAATAAATCTTAAAAGAAAAAAGATTGTGGCACAGGTGCTTCCCCCTTGTTTAACAAACAAACAAAAAAACATAAAGTGAAGGTCTTCACTACTCTGTTTGAAGTTATCAGTAAATTAAATCTGGATTTTTATGCTTTCTGTTAAATATATATTTAAAAATTATGAAAATGGGATCATGAGATTTATGACATTTTCCCTGTAATGTAGAACCCTCCAAGTGTCTATTACCTGTCCTGTTGGATTAGCCCATGATTGTGGATTTCTTAATTTGCTTAATGTATGTTCATTCTTACACCTGTATTATTAAACAGGCTTTATTTATTTTTATTGTATGTGTATGAATGTTTTGCCTGTGTATTCGTAAGTACGCTGTGCATGCCTGGTGCCTGTGGAGGCCAGAAGAGGGCACTAGATCTCCTGGAACTGGAGTTACAGAGTCATGAGCCATATGTGAGTGCTGGGAACTGAACCTGGGTCCTCTGCAAGAGCAGTGTGTTTTCTGTTGCCATTGGGAGGCATGAATTATAGAGGAAACTGTTGAATTGGGTGCTTGCTTACCGTTTCAGAGGGTGAGTGGGTCCAGACTGTCCTGGAGGGGACACGGCGGCAGGCCTGGTGCTGGGGCAGCAGCTGATTTAATGTTGAAACAACCACCAGGCAGATACAGAGCTGACTGGGGATGGCGTGGGGCCTTTCTCACTCAGACCACCACAAGAGCAAGTGCTCTGATTGCCGAGCTGGCCAGCTCTCCAGCCAACTGTATGTTAAACGGTTTTGTAAGAGCAGGAGAGGAGAGGCTTCTGGCTTTGTCACTTTCTCCCCAGTCAGTTCTGAAAGCAGCGATGCTGTGCTGTCTTGTGTTCCAGCGCATCTGTAGCCATGAAGTGCCATCTTGCCCAATATGCCTCTATCCACCTACTGCAGCCAAGATAACCCGCTGCGGACACATTTTCTGCTGGGCATGCATCCTGCACTACCTTTCCCTCAGTGAGAAGACCTGGAGTAAATGTCCCATCTGCTACAGCTCTGTGCACAAGAAGGATCTCAAGAGGTAAGACAGAGAGTCGTGTTAGGCCCTAGGCTGCTCCCTTCTTACTCTGCTCCATCTAAATGTCTCTGTCTCAGTGTTGTTGCCACAGAGTCACGCCAGTATGTTGTGGGGGACACCATTACAATGCAGCTGATGAAGAGAGAGAAAGGGGTGTTGGTGGCCTTGCCCAAATCCAAGTGGATGAATGTAGACCATCCGATTCATCTAGGAGGTGAGCATGAGTAAGGGATTTAAAGGGTAAACAACACTGTAAGAAGCTGGGCGGAGGTGCTACATTGCTTTAATCTCAGCACTCGGGAAGCAGAGGCAGGCGGATCTCTGTGAGTTCGAGGCCAGCCTGGTCTGCAGAGCGAGATCCAGGACAGCCAGGGCCACACAGGGAAACCCTGTCTCAGAAACAGCAGCAAAGACAAAAATCCATCCTTTGGATGAACACGTTTTAGCCTAGGCCATGCAGTGAGAACTTGTCTCCAAACAAAGGCGGGGCTGCAGCACAGGGGCAGAGTGGTTGCCTAGCGTGGGCAAGTCTGTAGGTTCAGCTCCCAGCACTGGTGACAGCAGAACACAAGGGAAGAGCTGGCCAGGGTGCTGCACCCCTGTAACCCCAGCATTTAGGAGGCTGAGGCCGGAGGCTCAGAAGTTCAAGGTCACCCTTGGCTACATAACAAGTTGGAGCCACCCTGATCTTCCACAGGACACTGTCTGAAAAAAACCAATGTATTAGAGAAGGAAGGAAGGAAATAAGTCATCCATGAGTCTTTCCCCTAAAGGGTACCCCAAAATGATGAGCTGCTTCAATTCACTCACACTGTTCTGGGGTTGAGGTTGGACGTGCTGGTTTGACACTGTTGTTTTGTTTTTCATGGTTTGGGATTTTGTTTTTTTCAAGACAGGGTCTCCTTATGTAGCTCCAGCTCTCCTGGAATTGACTGTGTAAACAGGCTGGCCTCAAACTCACAGAGATCTGTGTTTTATTTTTAAAATTATTTTTTGTGTCTGAGTGTTTTGCCTATATGTGGCTGTGCATCAAGTGTGTGCGGTGCCCCGTGGAAAGAGAAGAGGGTGTCAGATCCCCTGCAACTGCAGTTACAGACAGTTGTGAGCTGCCGTGCGGGTGCTGGGGTCAAACTGGAGTCCTAGAAGAGGAGCCAGTGCTCTCCACTGCTCAGCTGTCTCCTCAGCCCCTGCTTCTTTTTTACAACAAGATCTATAGTGGTTGTACAATACAGTGCTTGATCCCATCACTCATTCTTAGAAAACCACCTTTCCAAGCATTTCCTATTTTTGTTTTAATTCTTATTTTATGTGCATTGGTGGTGTGCCTGCATTTATGTCTGTGTAAAGGTGTCAGATCTTGGAGTTACAGACAGTTGTGAGCTGCCATGCAGATGCTGGGAATTGAACCTGGGTCCTCTGGAAGAGCAGTCAGTGCTCTTAACCGCTGAGCCATCTCTCCAGCCCCTTTTTTCTGGTTCCTTAGACTTCTTGAATTAACCTAGTTTAAGATTATCATTAGTGTTTCCAGGAAGTTGTACTAAGTCTCATGTTTTGCCTAGGGCAGATAAAGTCTGTGTGAGACAGTCTCCCCTTAGTCACAGCGCCTCCCTCCTTGAGCTGTGTTTGTGATCCCTTGACTGTCTTGCAGATGAACAGCACAGCCAGTACTCCAAGTTGCTGCTGGCCTCTAAGGAGCAGGTGCTGCACCGAGTAGTTCTAGAGGAGAAAGTAGCATTAGAGCAGCAGCTTGCAGAGGAGAAGCACACTCCTGAGTCCTGCTTTATTGAGGCCGCTCTCCAGGAGGTTAAGGTAAGTACATTGGGAACTGAAAACCAAGTTACGTCAGCTCCAAGGATTGGCTGAGAAGGCCATTTAAGTGGTAATAGGAAGGAAGGGTTGAGTTAGCTTTCAAACTCTTTCTAGAGCCGAAAGTAATAGCTCAAAATGTTTTTATGACTCACTGTAACAATGGGGTTTCTATTTGAGCTGTATTCTGAGTTAATAAGCAAGGTAGTGTTTTTTTCCCTGTCTAGGAAAATGCCTATAGTTCTCAAGGTGTTTTGGGAGACATTGCGGAGAGAGTATTATGGTTTGCCCACCAGGCCTTAGCAACACTTGTTGAAGATTGGGAGTACATAGAATTAGTACTCTTGTATCCTCTGCAGCAGGGATTCTTCAACTCGAGCCGTGAGAGTCTCTGCTTGACCTTTAAAATGCGTGTATTTCTGGTCTTTTCTCAGATGCGGGAAGAGGCTCTGTCTGGAGTAGCTGGAGGCAGAGAGGAGGAGGTCACTGGTGTCGTGGCCGCTCTGGAACACCTGGTGCTGATGGCTCCCCTGGCGAAGGAGTCTGTTTTCCAACCCCGGAGGGTGAGTGTGCCCTGAGTTAGAACTGAGTCCGTTTTCCAACCCCGGAGGGTGATTGTGCCTGAGTTAGAACTGAGTGCTGCCTGCCGTTCTCCAGACTGCTGGAGCCGGAGTGCTGCTGTGTCCTCAGGACCAGGTCGTCATCTTGTTCGGTGGCGGCGATGGCCATGAGAGCTGAGGCCTATCCGAGGCCTATCCTAGGCCCGTCTTGACCACATGGTTTCATGAGACAGGGTACAGTGCTTTCTGTTGACCTGCGGTTTGTTCCAACAGGGGGTGCTAGAGTACCTGTCCGCTTGGGATGAAGAAGCTGCAGAAGTTGGTTCTCTGGACTCCGCTCGTCCTCTCGCTCTCCCTTTGGTAGAAGAGGAGGAAGCAGTGTCTGAGCCCGAACCTGAGGGGCTGCCAGAAGCCTGTGAGATGGCGGAGGTGGCAGATGCCAGTCTTGGCGAGGGGACCATTTGTACTGAGTCAAGCCAGGAGGAGCACCTCACGAAGCCAGGCTTCACCCAGCTAAACAGCTCTCCTTGTTACTACTTCTACCAAGGTGAGGGGCCCCAAGAAGAGGGAGGGCTTCCTCAAGGGGAGGCGTCTTCACTAGATCCTGGGGGCAAGTGGGAGTAGCAGGCCCAGCTGGGAGAGGTCCGTGGGGAAGGCCGGCCGGGCTTGTGTGACGGGGCTCTGTGTTTAGCGGAGGATGGACAGCACATGTTCCTGCACCCCGTCAATGTGCGCTGCCTGGTGCGGGAGTACGGCAGCCTGGAGCAGAGCCCAGAGAAGATCTCCGCAACGGTGGTCGAGATTGCTGGCTACTCCATGTCTGAGGTAAGGCTTGCTTTCTGGGAAGGGAAGAGCAGGCTGTGACATGAACCTAATCTCTGGGGTAGAACTCATCTACAAACCTTTAGGGCCCTTAGCATGTTTGTTTGTTATGGTTTATTTGTTACTTTTGATGGGGTCTTGTTATGCAGCTCTGGCTATCCTAGAACGTGCTGTGTAGATCAGGCTGGCCGAGTGTGTGCCACCACACCCTTGCCTTTCCTCTCTGCTTACTGCTTAAAAGAGCTGTTCAAAAGCCAAGACCTTGGAGGGTTTAAGCAAGGTTACACAGGCAGGAAGTAGGTATCTAGTTTGGAAGATACCTTTGAATTACAGTTTGACGGTTTACATACATGAATTTTTTGTCATTCAGTGGAATAAATCCAGAAAAAGAGTAGAAACTTAGTGAACAGGCTTTGGTTTCCTGTTCAGGCCTAACTTCACTCAACAGGGCTCTCCACTTTCTTCTTTCCCAGGACTGCCAGTGGTTCCCAGTTCTCTGATTGTGGGCCCTAGACAGTTAGAAACAGTGGGCAGCTTTAGGTCATTTAGGGCTCAATTTACTCACTTGTAGCTCAATCTGACGACTGGTGAGTCTGATGGGTATTCTGTCGGCTACCCATAGTGCCTGGCTTTTCAAAAGAGCAGTAATAGAGCTGGGCGGTGGTGGCGCACGCCTTTAATCCCAGCACTGAGAGGCAGAGCCAGGTGGATCTCTGTGAGTTCGAGGCCAGCCTGGGTTACAGAGTGAGTTCCAGGAAAGGCACAAAGCTACACAGAGAAACCCTGTCTCGAAAAACCAAAAAAAAAAAAAAAAAAAAAAAAAAAGCAGTAACAGCAGCACTGTTCTGAGTCCCACCCAGTGCTGTGTGTGTGTGTACACCGTTGGGACTCTGGGTTGGGATCCTTTGCTCTCAAGAGCAGTTGAGCATTGGTTCTGTTTCCGATGTAGGATGTTCGACAGCGCCATAGGTATCTCTCTCACTTGCCACTCACTTGTGAGTTCAGCATCTGTGAACTGGCTCTGCAGCCTCCTGTGGTCTCGAAGGAAACCCTAGAGATGTTCTCAGGTGAGAAAGCCCTGTTTTGTTTCTCTTTGTACTGGGAACCTAGGTGGAAAGAGGGGCTTGAGCTAGCTCCTGAGACAGGATGCATTCACCTAGTCCAGATGACCCACTGGCTACTAGTTATCTAGGAAGAGTTCATGGCTGAGCTGGCTTTCTTACAACTTGACCAACCCACAGATGACATTGAGAAAAGGAAGCGTCAGCGCCAAAAGAAGGCCCGAGAGGAGCGTCGCCGAGAGCGCAGAATTGAAATGGAGGAGAACAAGAGACAGGGCAGGTGTAAGTTCAAGAGCTCTGTGTCTGCGGAGCTTTGCCATGTGTGATTGTGTGTGGCTGCTTGCCTGTGCTCTGCCATTTGTTTTCCTTACCTCTTCCCATGAGGAGTGTAGAAAGATGATGATGGCGTGCGTCCCAGCACGGTGGGTGACAGGCCTGTTGATGGGAGGGAACTGGAGCACTGCTCCACGAGCCGTAGACACGACGACGGTCGAAAGGCGGCACTCACAGTGACAGCCGTGAGAAACACATGCAGGGTTGGGCATGAGAGCGCTCTGGAGCAGGGAGCAGGCTTCTGTTTGACTCTAGAGTAAGTCACTAACTCCAGGGGTGAGTGTGACTGAGGACCTAGTTACCAGTAGGAAACACGGACTAGAGCTGGGCCTGGTGACTCAGACTGCTGTAAACTTAGAAGAGGCGGATAAGGTAAAAAGAAAACGCTGGGCGTGGTGCCACAGGCCTTTAATCCCAGCACTCAGGAGGCAGAGGCAGGAGGATCTCTGTGAGTTGGAGGCCAGCCTGGTCTACAGAGTGAGTTCTAGGACAGGCACCAAAACTACACAGAGAAACCTTGTCCCAGAAAAAGAAAAGAAAAGGAGGGTTTTAGTGCTTGACTGGGAAAGGACGCTCTCCCGGTTCCATCCAGTGTGGACACAGATTGACTTGTTAGAGTGAGTAGAAAAGAAAAGTTTAGGGTTTTTTTCTGCTCTTATTTCATTTAATATTTTTTATTAAAGTTTTTTGTGTTTTGTTTTCGAGACAGCAGCTCACTGTTTAGCCTGACGCTTACTGTGTAGAGCTGACTGACCTTGAGCTCCGTCTGTCTCCTGAGTGCTAAAGTTGTGTAGGCTTGCACCACAGCCAGTCTTCTCTCTGAGGGAGTGGGGGAGGGCTCTGCTTTATAGAGCCTAGGATGGCCTTCAGTCTGCTCTTCCTGTTGCAGCTCCTGCATGCTGGATTACACATAGCATGGACTGTTGTATGAAAGCAAAGACTTAATTGTTTGCACCCTCTCGGCTCTCCAGACCCCCTTTCTAGAGGAAACACAAACAGTTGTGTGGTGACTTCTCATTGCCTTTGCTTTGCAGATCCTGAAGTCCACATTCCCCTAGAGAACCTTCAGCAGTTTCCTGCCTTCAATTCCTATACCTGCTCCCCTGATTCTGCTTTGGGTCCCACCAGCACTGAGGGCCACGGGGCCCTCTCCCTTTCTCCTCTTAGCAGAAGTCCAGGTTCTCATGCAGGTAAAGAGTTGGTATTTAATGAATTCTGCTACTGGCTAGAGCTTTAATTTGATTTAATTTTAAATGTGTATGAATGTTTGCCTGTGATGTGTGTGCCACATGCATGCCTGATAACCCTAGAGGTCAGAAGAGGACGTCTGATCTGGAACTGGGGTTACAACGAATGGTTGTCAACCACTATTTGGCTGCTGGGAACCAAACTCAGGTCCTCTGCAAGAGCAACAAGTGACCTTAATCACTGAACTAATCGGGCCCTAACCTGAAGCAGAGTCCTAGTGTCTGAATTTATAGCTCTGACCAACTTGGCTTAATGTGCAGTTAAGTGAAGAACTTGTTAGCCCTGAGCTACATTGATTCTTACTTTATCACTCTTCCCCATTGATTATCCTGGCTTAGACCTGCCAGCTTCTCAAAACCTCAGTGCAGTTGGTATCCTCTGACCCTTCTGTTCTGAGTTTTGTTTTCTTGGGGGTTTTGTTTTGTTTTCCTCTTCTAATTTTCATGTTTGAGCACGTTTGTTAACGTCTCTGTTATAACATTGATTGTAATTAATAGGGGAGAAAATCAGACTACTAAATGCACAGTAGGGAAATGACTCAGTTAAAATGTATTTATAGGCTGGATGTGTGGACCACTTGCTATGGTACACTGGGCCCTTCCACATCTGCCATCAGTGCCCCACAGACTTGCCTGCAGGCCAGTCCTATGGAGGCATTGTCTCAGTGGAGTTAAGATTCCTTCTTCCTGAGTGACCTCAGTTTGTGTAAAGTTGATACTCAAAACTAGCCAGCACAGATCCTGAGACTAAGAGTGTGCAGGAACTTTAGTGGCAGGAACTGGGGCTAGAATTTGGTTCTTGGGGATGGACAGTCTAACCATGGTGCTTTTCCAGTTAACTGGGAAGGAAGCTGCTGCATGAGAAAATACTGCGAATTGCTGGGTACACTGTCTGAGGGGTAGAAAGAGTTCTCATCTGCCAGGTTTTGTTTTGTTTTGCGAGTCTGGGTTCCTGAGGCATCAGGAAGAATAGTTTGGTCTTCAGAGTGAAACTGCCAATAAGTGTTGCTGAGTGTGGAAGCCTGCTAGGAAAGAGACCTGACGCCCCTTGCCGCGCAGTACCCAAGGCAGTGGAGAGAGTGATGGGTGAGATGCAGCTGTAGGTGAGAAAGGACAGAGCACTGCCTAGGAGTTTCGGGAGGAAAACTAACCTGGTGTGTGTCTTGAATCCTGAGTATTTCCATGTCATAGTGGCTGGCCATAAAGGAAGATCTAGATGTTTTTATTTATTTATTTTTTTCTTGAAGTTGTCCATGCATGTAAAACCAGTCAATAGCAAACAACTATAGTCTATGAGAGCCAGCCTTTTGTTTTTATATTTTGAGATAGGCTTGCCATGTAGCCCATACTGGCTTTGAACTCATGACGCACCTGCCTCAACTTCCCAACTGCTAGGATTACAGTCAGGAACCACCCTAGCTAGCTTGAGAGCCAGTCTTTGTGGAAGGTGTAATGTTTCCTGTAGAAGGGCTGTCCTGCTGTGGCTGCAAGTGTTACAGTGACGTGAAGAAGCCTCTAATCTGTCACTGGTGTAGGGGATGTAAGATGTTGTGTAAGAACATGGCAGAATTAACATCTGAATCAAGGGGTACCTTTTGTTTTATGGGGAAGGTTATCCAACCCTGATTCAGTTACAGCTATTCTCTCTCTTTCTCTTCCTCTTCCCCTGCCTCTGAGACAAAGTGGCATTCTGAAGCCAGGCTGGTCGGGAACTCACTATATTGCCGGAGTTGACATCAAACATCCTCCTGATGTAGCCGCCTGAGTTGGGGTTACAAGCATGTGCCACCATGGCTGGCTTTCATGGTTATTTCTTGTTAAGAGGATGTCCGTTCTTTGGAACCTGACTCATGTAATCAGGTCTCTGATTCCCTTTCAGACTTTCTGCTGACCCCTTTGTCACCCACCGCGAGTCAGGGCAGTCCCTCCTTCTGCGTTGGGAGTCTGGAAGAAGACTCTCCCTTCCTTTCCTTTGCCCAGGTAAATCCTTTGCTTGTGAGGCAGCCCACATGAGCTCTGCTGCTTGTCCGGGAACCTCATCCAGGGATTGTTGCCCCTCAACCTAGAATAGCTGGACAGTGTCACCTGCTGGGTGAGAACTTGTAGCCTAGTGGAAGCGTAGGCAGCAGGGTAGCTGAGGGCAGGTGTGCGGAGAGGGCAGCCAGGTGGATTGCTCATCAGAGGCACAATGGTGGGGGAATTTGTCAAGTGCAAAGCTCATAGTAATGGTTGAGAATCCAAGTTTTAATTACTTAAGATCATTAGATTCTTAGAAAGTGGATAGTGTCCTAGGTGAGGGGCTGCATCAGTGTATTTCAGCTGGTTCTAGGACCTTAGATGTAGGTAGTATTTATATAATGTAGAATGGATCCTCTACATCTTGAGAGGGAAAGGTCATCCTGGTTACCCTGTAACTGGGCACAGCCACATCCTTGGTGGTCTGTAGGGAAGACAACGACAGGCAAACACTTGGTGTATCTGTGCTCAGATAATTGACAGGTGGGTGGACAGCTTCACAGGTACCTATAGAGGAAGCCAGAGCTTAGAATCTTGAATCATTCTTTAGTCTAGATCAGCATTTCTCAATCTGGGGGTCACATGTCAGATATTTACATTACAGTTCCTAACAGCAAAATTACAGTTATGAAGTAGCAACAAAAATAATGTTATGGTTGAGAGTCACCACAACATGAGGGACTGTTAAAGGTTCGAAGCATTAGGAAGGCTGAGAACTGCTGGTCTAGATGCTTCTCAGCTTACAGTGAGGTTACATCCAATAAACTGCGAAGTTGAAAATAAACTGGAAAGTAAGTAAAAAATAAATTTGATGGTGAATGCCTCGGGTCATTGACTGCTGCACCAGAGGTAAAGAGGAGGATGGTTATGAGTACACCTTTGAAAGGAAAAGAGATGGAGACTGTCTGCTTGATAATGGGTAGTTTGTGCTGAGGCGTAAACGGGAATTCACCGTTGGTGTGGGGAGGCAGACCAGACTGGGGGCTTGAATTTGTATTTTCCTATCGTGGCCTCTTTGGTACTGGGATTATAGTCATATGCTTCATTTTATATGCTTGCTTTAGATAAGGTCTGCTTTAAACTAGCTATGTAGCAAGAGTGACCTTGACCTGTGAGTCCTCCCGCCTCAGCCCCTTGCCGAGGTTTCCGGGGTGTGCTAGTGTGCAGCTGAGTTGTGGAAACCTGTTTGACTGACATTACTTCTCTTCCTCCCAGTCGTATACTTTTGAAAAGTTGAAAGAATAGTATCGTGAATATTGTTTTTTTTTTTTTTAAAGATTTATTTATTTATTATGTATACAGAAGAGGGCACCAGATCCTATTACAGATGGTTGTGAGCCACCATGTGGTTGCTGGGAATTGAACTCAGGACCTCTGGAAGAGCAGTCGGTGCTCTTAACCTCTGAGCCATCTCTCCAGCCCGTATCGTGAATATTGTATTTTATCTGGATTTTCTTTTCCCCACTCTCTTCCCATGGTTGTAGGTTTTTGTTTTGTTTGAAAAAGGTCTCACACAGGAGTAAAGGCTAATCTGCAACTCACAGTATAGCTCAGGTTATCCCTCAGTCTCTGGGTGATCCTGAGGCAGGACGCTTTCTCTTTTTCTGTGTAGAGTTGCAGACATCACGATGACATCTCGCTCCATACCTAGAAGGGGGCATGTTGAGGACCGCGGTGTTTCCTCTGAACCACCAGTGTCTCACCAGTAAATGCAGCTGCTGCTGTCCAATACCCCAGGGTATTGCTCTCCCCCACTTGTCCCACTGTCCTCGATCAGTCTCAGTTCAGGATGCTCTCCAAGATTCCTTATAGCTAGCTGTTTAGAGTCTTCAGCCTCTTTGTCGCCACAACAGTTCATGTTCCCCTTGAATGAAGGTTTTGAAACTTCCAGGCCAGTTGTATAGCTTTGCCATGTAGCTCAGGCTGGCCTTGAACTTGGAATCGTCAAGCCTCGGCCTCCTGAGTGCTGGCATTGCAGGTGTGCACCACCATTCCTGGCCTGTAGTTGGGATTTGTCTACTTGTTTCCTCATGGCTAGTTTCAGATTAAACACCTGAATAGTCCCTGGAGAATAAATATCGGTGATGCATTGAATTGTCTTTCAAAAATGAAGAGTCCAGCCCTGGGTTTGAACCCCAGCACCATTTTTAAAAAGGTGGAATCAGATGTCATAATATTCAGACTTAAAAATTACAGGACTCTAGAAGAGATGAAGGGGTTTAAGTGCATGCCTGAAATCCCAGCACTTAGGAGGACATATCAGGAAGTCAGGACAGCCAGAGGTACAGAAAGGTCACCCAGGGAAACCAACACCTGTCAGCACAGCACAAGTCATCCTGAATGTTCCTGTCACACTTTGGGACACAAGTTTTAGCATAAGGCAGGCTAGCTTGAATCCTGTGCCGGATCTGGGTGGGGTAGAAAGATCTCTGGCTGTTTCTCCGTGCAGAAGCCCATGCCTATAATCCCAGCACAAGTTCCAGTCCAGCCCAGACTCCGAAACCAAGAAGGAGCAAACCCTGGTAGGAGCTGCAGGGCAGCTTGGCAGATGAGCGTACAGTGACACAGTTAGAGCGCTGGCCTTACCACGAGTGAAGACAGCTCCGTAAGGGCTGTTGTGACGGGTCTGTGGCCGCGTCTGAACACCTCAACGGCGATAATTGAGGGGGGGATTTGGAAAGTACTGGTAAAAGCACTGCTGGGCTGTTAGAGCATCTGCATGGGTTCTTTAAATTAGAAGGTAGGCTGGGTGTGATAGCAAAGCCTTTAATCCCAGTAGAGGCAGACAGATTTACAGCCAGGGCTATAGGCTACGAGGAAAACCTGGATTCCCCCCTGCCTCAAAAGAAAGGGAAGGTACTGTATATGCTACTTACTGTGAATTTTGTTTTTAATTATTTTCTGTTTTTTGAGATAGAATCTCTATGCTCCATACTAGCCTTAAACTCATATAGTCCTGACTGGTTTTGAATTGTAGGTAATCCTCCTGCCTCAGCCACCCAAATACTGGGGTTATAGGTGTAAACCACCATACCAGCTCAGGTGTGCGCTTAGGTGCCTCGAGAGGGACCGTAAAGTACATCAGACAAAGTATTCCTAACTTAAGACTGAGTGAGAACCTCTTGTACTTAGAATCCTCGGTATTCTTCGCCTGTTTCCTAAGGAGTAAAGTCCCTTGGGGCTGTACCTTGGGGCACACTGCTGTCTCATTAGTTCAACGCTGGGAAAAGACATTCATTGGTCAGAAAAAAGCTTATGCTCTCCTTCTGTCCCCACTTGGCAGATGCTGAGGGTCGGGAAAGCAAAAGCAGACGTGTGGCCCAGAACTGCTCCAAAGAAAGGTGAGAACCGGGCAGGAGAGGGCAGGTGTGTGTGGACCAGCCCCTCAATACAAGCTCTAGAACTGTAACGTTTTTTGTTTTTCTCTCAGATGAGAATAGCTTGGTTCCTCCTGCCCCTGTGGACAGCGATGGAGAGAGTGATAACTCTGACCGTGTTCCTGTGCCCAGTTTCCAAAATTCCTTCAGCCAAGCTATTGAAGCAGCCTTCATGAAATTGGACACACCAGCTACTTCAGACCCCCTCTCTGGTAAGGGCGGGAAACTCCCTCAGCACCGGGCTCAGGATTAGCCACATAGGCCGCTGTTCCTGCCAGTACTGGTGGCAGGTAGCAATGGTTGAGGCTTGGGTCTCTTTCCTGTAAGAGGACAAGTGCTCTTGACCCTAGGCCATCTCTCTTGAGTTGGCTGAGGGTGGTGTTGATGGTGACCTCAGTGCCCCTGACAGCCCTGCTCATGAGGCAGGGACGGGGTGGGGGCGACATCGCAAAGCCTGCAGTCACTCAGCTGTGAGGGAGGCAGGGATGGGGTGGCCGTGTGAGCTAAGATGGCTGTTTCCCGCAGAAGACAGAGGAGGAAAGAAACGGAGGAAGCAGAAACAGAAGCTCCTGTTCAGCACCTCGGTCGTCCACACCAAGTGACACTGCTCGCCCAGGCACCGTCTCCGTCTGGCTTCTGTCCTCGGCTTTTGGTTTGCTGCTGTAACTTTTAAGTGTTTGAGTTTGAACAGATTGATTAGCCTGGGGCGGGGGAGGGGGTTTCACAGTGTGAGGGGGAACCAAGAAAATTTTAAATACAGTGTATTTTCCAGCTTCCCGTCTTTACACCAAAATAAAGTATTGACAGTCACAAGAGACGCCTTCCTGCCAAGCTTAGTTCACCTGCAGGCTAGTCTTTGATTCAGATACTCACTTTCTCAACCCAGAGTTAGCTTGAGTAGTCTCTTCAGTGTCCTTTGGAGCAGGCCAAACCAGTGATACAGCATTGCTGTGTGCTCCTGTCTGGGCTTCCTGACTTGCAGGCACAATTCTATCTGTGGTCGGTTAAAATGGTTGAATCTTTCCTATCTGTTAAGTTCTTGTCAAAGATCCAGAGGACTAGGAGTAAGCAGAGTTAGGATATCCAGTTTAACGCCTAGGCTTAGGGAACCACTGTGAGCTCCAGGATGGATGGCTGCAGTAGAAAAAAGCCAACCAAAAGAATTGGAAGGTTTCCTTCTGGTAAGTGGCTGCCATGGCCAGACCTCAGCTGGCAGCTAGCCCTGGGGTAACTTATCCTCGGCACTGAGATAGTAAGGGAGGGTTTTGCATTGATCCTTGTTAAGAAAAGCTTTATAACCTTCACCAAGAAAGCTCTGGGTCCTGTCACACCCCCTAATGGCTTTCAAAAATATGTATGGGTATTTTGCCTGCAGGCATGTCTGTGTGTTGGATCCCCTGAAACTGGAGTTACCTTATATTTGTTTGTGGCACATGTATGTGTTGGGAATTGAACCCAGGTCCTCTGGAAGAAAACAACTGCTGAGCCATCATTCCAGCTCTTAACCCTAAGCTTCTTTTAAGTGACAGTGGTTTAGTGGAGGCATAAAGGGTGTCTGTCTTAGGGTTTCTATTGCTATAAAGAGACATCATGACCAAGGTAGCTCTTATAAAGGAAAACATTTAATTGGGGCTGGCTTAGTTTCAGAGATTTAGTCCATTATTTATCTTCATGGCAAGAAGCATGGCAGCATACAGGCAGACATGGTGCTGGAGAAGGGGCTGAGAGTTCTACATCTGGATCCGTGGCAACAGAAGCAACTGTTGAGCTACACTGGGCATATCTTGAGCATAGGAGACCTCAAAGCCTGCCCCAACAGTGACACACTTCCTCCAACAAGGTCACAACTCCTAATAGTGCCACTCCCTGTGGGCCAAGCATTCACACACATGAGTTTATGGGGGCCACACCTATTCAAACCACCATAAAGGGTGAGTCTGCAACCATTATGGGAAGCACGGCAGCAGACAGGCAGGCATGGTGCTAGAGAAGTAGCTGGCAGCTCACATCTCATCTATTAGCAGGAGGCAGAGAGCTAACTGGGAATGGTGTGAGCTTTTGAAACACCCCCATAGCATAGCTTCTCCAAGGCCACACCTCCCAATCCTTCCCAAATAGTCCCACCATCTGGGAACCAAAGTAAATATATGGGAGCCATTCTCATTCAAACCAGCAAACCTCCTAAGTGCTAGGATTACATTCCTGCCTCACTGGGGCCAACTGAAAGCTGCATTTCTTATCAAGTGCCCTGAGCAACGGTCAGGTGGGTATCCTGGTGTTTGTAGTCCTAGGATACAGTACTGAACTGACTCTAAATTATGCAAGTGTAGTTGGTTATTCACTGATATTTCTGCTTTACAGGCGTTTACCCCACCCCCAACACTTTCCCTGTGCAGTCCTGGCTGTTTTGGAACTCATTCTGTAGGCCAGGCTGGCCTCAAAACTCAGAGATCCGCCTGCCTCTGCCTCCCTGGTGCTGGGATTAAAGGAGTGCACCAGCACGTACGGGTTTGCATGAGTTCTTTTAAGGGTCTAGGAATATTTAAAATTCATTTTGTACCACGCAGGGAACACACTTAAGACCAGTGTGATAGAGGACAGAGACCTGGCCAAGCATGAACTATATAGTTGATTTTGTACTTCTTGTGGTTTAGGAATGATGCTCTGGAAGCCAAGAATATTTATTCTACCCACTCAGTTCAGCAGTTACATGTAAAAGAGCTGTACAGAGCCTTCAGGACCATGGATGGTAAAGGCAGCAAGCCCTCCATTTCAAGATGGTCACCTGGCTCTGGTTGGTAGTCAGTTTGGAGAACTGTGGGGTGCTGCTGCCAACTCCCACAATTTCCTGGTCCCACAAGTGGCCTGGAAACAGGGTCACTCTACTGCTTCCACAGCCTCCTCACCAACACTGTCTGAAAGCTCTTCGGCTGGCTCTTTCTCCAGTAGACAGCTTCTGGAGACAGACTTCTTAATGGCTTCCCGTTCCCCTAGAGGAAAGAGAGACGTCCTCGGGCATCAGCCTACCCACGGGGCCTCAGCCACTGCTGCACAGCCGGCTGTTGCTTACCTTCATCAGTGCAGTTCTGCAACAGGATCAACAGCTGTCTCCGGTTGTACTGGATCAGGAACTTCTGACAGGTTCTAATTGTACCTGGCACAGGAGAGAGCTTCTGTGGACAACAGCTTGTGAAACAGTCACTGTCTTTCGGGGAGGGGGTGGGTGGGAGGAACGTCTTGTTCTCAGTGGGACAGCAGGAAGACCACCCACCTGCTGCCAGGACTGAGCTCTGAACCAGTGACTCCATGAAAACAGCCACCGTACATACACAGGCGGCGCCCACCACTCTTACCTCCCACGTGCAGGGTGTTGAAAAAACACGGGTAACGGTGTCCTTTGCTCTCCAAATACGTGATGAAAGGAAGAGCTGACCACACGAGCTGGTAGAAGTCCTTTCGGCATCGGAGTAGCACTACCCCAGTGTAGGCGTTGAGGTATCGGACTGCAGCAGAGAGGAGATTGGACAACTTCCCATTCACAGATTAAAACCAGGGAAAACCCTAGTATGTGCTGGCGACTGTTCTAGACAGGTGTCATAGGGGAGGGTGCAGCACTGAGTAAATGTTTAATTTTTAAATTTTGTGACGTTTTGCCTGCATGTATGTATATGCACCGAGTGTGTATGCTGGGTGTCATCCTCTGGGACTGCAGTTAGATAGTCGCCATGTGGTGCTGGGAATGTAATCCTGGTCCTCTGAAAGAGCCACAAGTGCTCTTAACCCTGAGTCCTCTCCAGCCCACCAGTCCCCCTAAACATTCTTGAAAGGTTTTGTTATTCCTTTGAAACAGTCCCGTTATGTCATCCCGGCTGGCTTGGAACCTGTCTCTGCCTCTGCTACGGTGCCCAGCTTGAAAGGAAATTTTAGGATAAACCTTCCAGTGTCAAGTCACTGACCACTCAGGTCAATAAATGGAGACAGACGCTCCACCGTTAAGGCAGCAAGAAAATAATCCTTGCCGGGAAAATAGATGTCATTAAAACCGGGTTCTGTAGGCCCCTCTTAACGTCGTATCACCAAAGC
>CABHPH010129001.1:355-12472 GCA_902168325.1 Peromyscus nudipes | reverse complement strand
CTGTGACCTGCTTTTTGGACCCTTTCCTCCTACTAGATTGCCTTGTCCAGTCTTAACAGGAGAGGAGGTGCCTAGTCTTACTGAAACTTGATAAACCATGGCTGGTGGATACATAAGGGAGGCCTGCCCTTTTCTAAAGAGAATAGAGGAGGAGTGGATGGGGGAAGAGGGAAGGTTAGTGGGAAGGTCTGAGAGGAGAGGAGAATCCCAGAGCTTTGTGATATTACGGCAGTGAATAAGATTCCTAAGAAAGTTGTAGTGCAAATAGTTTGACTTGCAAATGTGAAAATCAATGTCCTTAAATACAAAAGCCTTGTCAAATACCCATAGAGTTGGTAGCTGAGTAGATTAGGAATCCTTTTAATTGTTGAATTTATTTGTTATGTGTGTATGGACCAGTATCATGGAGTGCAGGCCACAGCACATGTTAGGATGTGAGAAGACAACTAGGGAGAATCAATTCTCTCTTTCTACATGTGCATCCCAGGGATCAGGCTCAGGTCATCAGGCTTGGCAGCAAAAGCCTTAACCCACTGCAACATCACAGAAGACCTGCCCGCCCCACACAAAAGTTCATTTTTATGTACAAGGGGTGTCATCCAGGCAAAGTCCCATAAGAGTATGCTTGCTCAAAATTATCAAACAACATTTAGAAGGCCTTTGGATATTCAGCTTACTGGCCTTTGAGTCCTACATACACTATAGGGGCTCATAAATCCTAACAGTATTCCCCCCAGAACTCCTGACCCAAGTAAATCCCATGAAATTCCTCCTAAGCATCCTATCAGGAGGAAGAGTAGACTATCCCTTCTGAAGAGAATACTATTTTTTCTGAAGTTGTGTTACACCCCTTTCAATATATTGTGTGTTTTTATAAAGATTAGTTCTTTGGTTGTTAGCAGGTTTGGGTAGTATAGAACAAGAAGCAGAACCTCTGAGACTGCAACCTGCTAATTCTAGAATCTCAGGTCTTCATGGTGATGCTGAACATAAAAAAAACCTGATATTTGCGTCATGTGAGCATCAGCAGGACAGGACACAGTCA
The DNA here is from genome assembly GCA_902168325.1 of Peromyscus nudipes. Taxonomy (NCBI): domain Eukaryota; kingdom Metazoa; phylum Chordata; class Mammalia; order Rodentia; family Cricetidae; genus Peromyscus; species Peromyscus nudipes. The sequence goes on along the minus strand of CABHPH010129001.1, from coordinate 11,427 downwards.
CCTTCGCTTTCCACTCACTGCTAGGAAGTCCTTTGATTCTAACCTTCGAGGAGGAGAGGAGGAAAAGAAGTAAGAATGAGCAGAAAAGGAGTGGAAAAGGCATGCTGCTGTGAAGCAAGCTGATGATCAGCAGTATAAGGTGGCACGTGGGTGCCCAGGTCCAAAGCCTGAGTTTTATGTCTTAGGATCCTCGATGACTGTGTCTAATTCTTAGTTATATTAGCCTCCTGTATTGCTGCTTCACGTATTTCTTTTGCCTCCTGGGAACATTTTTCACTCAACTGCTGTTGCAAAACACACTTTTTCCAGGGAAACAACACACATTTACTCACTACAGAAAGGGATCCCCCCACAGACAGAGAAGTAACAATTATACCAGTGTCCAACTAGGTGAACAAATGGATTTTACCAGAGTTACAGGAATATGGGCGAGGGGTTGCTTACAGGAGCAGAAATGACTCAAAGTCACCTTTGTCACCAAAGCCTACCTCAGCACGAGTGATGGCTCTCCAAATCTGGAATCCAGAAGCACACTATACAGCCTGAGGGCAGAAAAACAGGTTGCAGTCTTTCCAGGTGGCTGTTAGTCTGAGACTCTTCCAGGTAGCTCAACCAGTCTTTGCTCCTTCTAAGCAGTTCTGCTGTCTCTTCCAGGCTGCTCCACTGGTCTGAGAAAGACTCTCAGCAGTCTTAACTATTTATACAGCCTTGGGGAGGGTGGAGCCTACTGAATTAAGTCAGTTTCAGAAATTTCCTGAAGGTATTTTGAGTTGTTTACTCCTCCCCCCTCCCCCGCCCGGACCTGAGGACCGAACCCAGGGCCTTGTGCTTGCTAAGCAAGCACTCTACCACTGAGCTAAATCCACAGTCCCTGTTTACTCCTTCTTAAGGAACTTTTCTGTGGGGTTGACTGTTTCAATCAAGGAGGAAACTGCTATACAACAGCAGTAAAAAGAATCAATGATAAAATGTGCACTTGAGCCTGTCATGCTCCTTGTTATACCCTCCCAGAGAAGGCACATAATACTTGGAAGTTAATATGGCATCATAACTTTCAGCTACCTAGTAATATAGTATAGTAGGCCACAAAAGAAACCCTACCATCTTCGTTAAGCATACATGTTTCTAACACATTTTGGATATATCAACAGCTTGTTGTTATTCCTGGGCAATAGATGAGTTTATATTTATAAAACAAGACTGTTGCCTGGCGTTGGTGGCGCACGCCTTTAATCCCAGTACTCGGGAGGCAGAGCCAGGCGGATCTCTGTGAGTTTGAGGCCAGCCTGGGCTACCAAGTGAGCTCCAGGAAAGGCGCAAAGCTACACAGAGAAACCCTGTCTCGAAAAAATAAAATAAAATAAAATAAAACAAGACTGTTGAGGGGGCAGAAGAATGATGGAGGGGTAGGGTACACCCAGCCAGGTTCACAGCAGGATCACAGGCCACAGAACACTCAAGCTTGTGGAGTGGACATGCAACAGAGAGCATCAGGCTACACCACAGCTCAGAACACGTGTGTCACCTGATACTTGAGAGTGCATGTGCTGGATACTTTGTTGAATACAGGAAATACTGGCCAAGGATTCAGAATTGCCCAAATGGCTGTGTTTTAGGAATTTTGCTATCAGAACTGTGGTATAGGGTGACTGCAATGCCACTGAGTCCATCTGACTTGGCTCAGAGGGAGCAGCCTTCTATAAGATTCTAAACCAGTGGTTCTCAACCTTCCTAATGCTTCAAACCTTTAACACAGTTCCTCATGTTGAGGTGACCCCACACACCATAAAATTATTTCATTGCTACTTCCTAAGTGTAATTTTGCTATTGTTATGAGTGGTAATGGAAATATCTGACATGCAGGATATCTGATAAGCAACCCCAAGTGGGTCACAACCCACAGGTTGAGAACCACTGTTCTAAACAAAGGTAACTGTAGACAGCACAGGGTCTGATGTGGGAAAGAAGTAGTATGGCAGGGTAGGACAGATGGAGAAGGGAAGGGTTTACAAGGTACACATTAAGTGGTTCAAGGCCAGAGGGAAAAAGGATTGAAGATGACTAGAGAGAGGAGAAGGACAGAAACAGAGAACAGAACCTGGTATATCCAATGAGGTGACTTCCATATCCCAAATACTGCAATGAATGTTCAAGCAACCTTCATCAAAATTCTGCCAGAAAGTAGGAGTTCAGGAATAGGGTTCCATTCAGATGAGATCTTCATATGATATCATATAGCAGAAAGACGCCTTCGTCGCCAAGAAAAACCTTCCAAGCCCACAGAATCTATGAATAGTGCCCCCACAATGTAAACCTTAAAAAAAATTCTTTGCACCTGGGAGGAGTCTTTAGAAAGAACCTTAGGGCTCTAACCCATCATTAGAGTCAGCCTCAGAATAGGCACAAACCTCAGGAGTTAAGTCCATCCTAACCAGCTTTCATAGAAGCTGCCTGAAGCAATGCTTCTGCAATGTGATCCATAAGTAGATGTCAAGTATATAGGTCAGGAGTGAAGGCTCAACACTGAAGTATGAATACCTGGGGTCCCAGATGAGAGGTCCAGGAGCTCGGGGATGTCAATGTTACAGCATCACAATGACAAAAGGAAAACATTTACTGAACTCTTCAACAGTAGAAAGGGAGACTGTTCCAGGGGAGCTTCAAGACAGGTATAGGGAAAGGAGCTAAGCTCAGATTCAGGTGTGGGGCCACAGTCAAGACATCTTGTAGTCAAGTCTCTTCTTTGGCCTAAACACTGACCTACCAGGTCTGTGGCCCCAACTATGGAGGAGAAAGATAATTTTAGTTACTTCTTCAGTGAATTTAGGGCCAAAACTGAGGTCACTGTCACTAAAATGAAGCCTGGTTGGGACTAGAGAGATGGCTCAGTGGTTAAGAGCACTTGGTGCTCTTGCAGAGGACCTGGGTTCAGATATCATTACCCACATGGTGGCTCACAACTATCCATAAGCCCATTTCCAGGGTATCTGATACCCTCTTTTATACATACTTACATGCAGGTAAAAGAGTCATACACATAAACTAAAATAAATAAATCTAAGAAAATAAATAAATGGCAGCCTGGGAATGTGGGAATTCCCAGCTTCAGAGCAGGGGATAGAGTAGTGGATGGAAACCTACTCACATAAATCCTTTGTAGTAAGGTATAATTCTGGCTGAATAAAGATAATAAGACTTTGTCTAAGTCAGGTCAGGGTGCCCAGACTTCTGCTGGGTGTGTGCAAGGATGAGGATGCAGAGCAGACATTGGGAGTGCTAGGCTATGCAGGACAGCTCAACTGACTGAGCAGGAGCTTTGCTAAACGCAGACCAGGCAGACACAAAGTCCTAAGTTCATAGTCCAGACTCAGCTCAGGAGAGACTGGATGTCAGGCTCCTCCCCTCCATGACCTCAGGGTAGATAGCAGGGGAACAAAAGCATACTACACAGTGAAAACAGAGGAAAACTCCAGTGAGTCTGAGGTACCAGCCCTGTCTATTTGAGACAGGAGACATACGGGAAAGCCAGGGACCACAACCATTTGTGAAGGGAGAGGGGAAGCTGAGAATGTGAAGAGGTAGGTTGAAGAAAGGGCTACACCCCGGATGGTGTGAAGGAAGTCACGGAAAGGGGCACAAGGCAGGCAGGGAGGCAAATGACAAGACTCGGAAGCGTGGTGTCAGAAGCATGAAATGAGCCAAGGAGTGGGGAAAGAGGCCTGAGCACAGCCCTTGCTCAGGCCATTGAGCGTGGTGCTCAACCCACAATCACATAGGGGCTAGGAATACTTAGGAAAATATTCTCTCAGCTTTGGAATCACAAGGTGAAAGCATGGAAGTCCCAGGGCTTCTGGACTGACCCCAAGAATCAGAGACCCTTTGTCAACACACTCAGGAGTCCCATAAAACACTAAACTGAATTCAGAGGATTGCTGTAGACCCATGCAGGCCCTGTGCTTGCTGCTAGAGTCTCTGAGAGTTCACAGGAGCTTTGTTCAGTTTTTTTGGCGGGACTTGTTCTCCTGGTGTCCTCCATCCCCTCTGGCTATTACACTCTGCCTCCTATTCTCTGGAGTTCCCTGAGCCCTGAGGGGAGGGATTTGATGGAGACATCCTGTTTAGAGCTGAGTATGAGATGCACTGGATTGTTACAGGCAGCTTGATTGGGCTATTTACAGTAATTCAGAAGTCAGAGGCTTCCATGCTGACACAGGCTCTGGAAGCACTGTCCTAGTGCTGAGATCATGCTTTTCAGGGGAAGTAACTGTAGTTACTGGTACACTGGTTTGTGAAGTTGAAGTAAAAGGATGTCAAACTCTGCAAGTAACTCAATGAACCCTGATGGTGTCCCTGTCCTGTGCCATTGGTGTTATCCCCATTTCATGGTTAAGGAAGCTGTGAACAAGGCATTTCATTCAGAGTCCCAAGATATACGGAACTCAGGCTTTGGGATTTAGCTAAATAGAGCTGACAATGCCCATCCCATTTTCTTTTTTCTTATGCTGCTTCTTTCTTTGCCTTCTGCTCTCTTCCCCCTCTGAAGTTATAATGCAGAGGTCTCCTAGAAATTGTGTGGTAGTCAGTGAGAGGGAAAACTGTCCTCTGAGGCCCAAGTACAAATGTCAAGTGCCAAGCCAGGTGGTGGTGGTGCACCCCTTTAATCCCAGCACTCGGGAGACAGAGTCAGGTGGATCTATGTGAGTTTGAGGCCAGCCTGGATTACATAATGAGTTCCAGGAAAGGCACAAAGCTACACAGAGAAACCCTGTCTTTTTTAACCAAAAAAGAAAAACAAACAAACAAATAAACAAACAAAAAACAAACGTCAAGTGCCTTTCCATGGCTCCACATCCACCATAAAGACCCCAGCTTCCTGCATGAGCATGCTGCAGACTCAGGGTCTCTGTCTCTTTATCTATACTGACAAACCCTTGGACAGTCAACTTTTAGAAACACACAAAATGCATTGTAAGGCATATGGGAATCTGTCAGGAAGAGGCATACTGAGCCTTCCCCACTTTCGACAGTGGTTAACTCAGGCAACTATCATTTTATTTATTTATTATTTGTCTACACCCACACACATGTACAAATACAAGCAAGTGAACAATACATACACATAAAGAAAAAGAAAAATAAACCTTAAAAAATTGAACTGAATTTTTAATCCTGACCTTTCCCAAACTTCCAAGAGTGGGGAAAATCCTAGGGTTGTGTTGTGTCTGAAGAGAAGAGCAGAAACAAACATTTAGGAAGATTTATGAAATTTTATATGTGATATAACAATAGGCCAATTTACTCTTTTTCTTGGGACATTTTTTTTCTGGGTGATTTGTCCCTTTTCTTGAGATGTCTCATTTGTCCAGTATTCTTCAGATTCCTTAGCCTTCACTATCTTGAAAGACAAAAACAAAATCCCTTCTCCAAGTCTAACTTTGGGGAGGTCCCCTTTTGGCAAGTTACATCTGATAAAATGAAAAGCATTTGTTAGTGATATAAGTTAATTTTAATTGGATGATCATGCTGGTTGATGAACTATCACCTCTTCTAATTAAGAGGTCTCTCTTGTTTAAATCGAACCTTTATTAATTTTGATGGTACCCACAGCTTATCTTCTCCTGTAGAAACAAAAGCAAAACCTCGTCCCCAATGTAACACACATCCTGGTTCCCATTCTGAGGTCAGCACATCTTTAAAGTATATAGGCTGATTTAACTCAGTAGTTTTTTCTATTATCCAATGTCACTCCTCAGCTATTGTTCCTTTCTTATTAGCATTGAGAAAATTCAAAGTTAATAGAGCATTATGTAATCTATTTCTGGGTTTTTTTGTTACCCCTTTCTGTTTATTTAGCATATACTTTAGAGTTCTGTTTGATCTTTCTATGACTGCTTGGCCTGTAGGATTATGTGGTATGCCTGTAATATGCTTTATATTGTAATAAGCAAAAATCTATTTCATTGTACCAAAGACAGATGCTGAAGCATTGTTAATTTTAATTTGTGCAGGTATACCCATGATGACCATAACTTCTAGCAAATGCGTGATTACAGATTCAGCTTTTTCAGAACTCAGAGCAGTTGCCCATTGAAATCCTTAATAAGTGTCAATAGTGTGGTGTACATATTTTAATTTTCCAAAATCTACAAAGTGAAACACATCCATCTGCCAGATTTCATTCCTCTGAGTACTCTTTGAGTTACATCCTGCTGGTAGTGGAGTCTGATTGTAAAAAGAATAAGTAAGACATTTCCTTATAATTTCCTTGGCTTGTTGCCAGGTTATGGAAAAATTCTTTTTTAAACCTTTACTATTAACATGATTTTTTTATGAAATTCTGAGACCTTGAGCACATTTCCTATCAATAGTTTATCAATCTCATCATTACCTTGTGCTAGAGGGCCTGGCAGACCCATATGGGATCAGATGTGAGTTATATGTAAGGGATGTTTCCTATTCCTGATTATATCATGCAACTGAATAAATAACAAAGTTTATTCTGACTCATCAGGGGTAAATTCTGCAGTCTCAATATGTAATACCACTCTTTCAGCATACTGAGAGTCAGTAACTATGTTGAGAGGTTCCGAAAAATCCATTAATACCATCAGAATAGCACACAATTCTGATTTTTGAACCGAATTATAAGGACTTTGAACCACTTTACTTAAATTTTCTGAATTGTGACCTGCCTTTCCTTGTTTGTTTACATCTGTATAAAATGTATAGGCTCCAGATATGGGTATTTCCCATACAATATGAGGCAGAATCCAATCAGTTCTCTTTATAAGTTGAAATCTATCACTTTTGGATTATTTGCTGTTAATCTCTCCCAAAAAATTACTGCAAGCTATTTGCCAAGGTTCACTCTCTGCCCATAATTTTTCAATGTCATCCTTAGTTAAAGGTACTACAATTTCTGCTGGGTCTATTCCTGCTAATTGACAAAGTCTCAATTTTCCTTTTAAAATCAAGTCAGAGATCTTTTCCACATAAGTTTTTAATTTTTTACTTCGTTTATTTGGTAGAAATATCCATTCCAATATAATTGCTTTCCTCTGCATTAAAATTCCTGTAGGAGCCGGGCGTTGGTGGCGCACGCCTTTAATCCCAGCACTCGGGAGGCAGAGCCAGGCATATCTCTGTGAGTTCGAGGCTAGCCTGGGCTACCAAGTGAGCTCCAGGAAAGGCGCAAAGCTACACAGAGAAACCCTGTCTCGAAAAACCAAAAAAAAAAAAATTCCTGTAGGAGAATGCTTAGAGGATAAAATAACCAAAATGCAATCAAGCTTTGGATCCACATGATACACATTTCCTTCCTGTACTTTCTTTTCCACCAAGGCCAATTCTCTCTCAGCTTCAGCAGATAATTCTTTTGGACTATTTAAGTCCTTGTCACCTTCTAAGGTTTTGAACAAATTACTCAATTCATCATTTTTTACCCCAGCAACAGTTCATAGATGGGGAATGTCTCCAAATAACTTTGAAAGTCATTAAGAGTCCGTAATTGATCTTTCTTAATTTGCACCTTTTGAGGTCTAATTTTTTGTAGACCTATTTTATATCCTAAATAATTAATAGTATCTCCTCTTTGTATCTTTTCAGGAGCAATTTGTAATCCCGAACAAGGCAAAATTTTCTTTACCTCTGGGAATCTGTCAGGAAGGGTGGTACTGACCCTCCCCACTTCCAACAATGTCTAACTCAGGCACCTATCATTTTTCTGAAAAGGTGTCATATGCCATATGTCACATGCCAAATATTGTTTTAAACACTGCCTGAATATTTATGTATTTACCTTCAATCCAACAGAAGTAAGGGACCGCATCAACATCCTCAGTGATAAGAACTGAGGTAAATATTACATGTGGAATTTAACAGAGATTATAAAATTATTATAATATGAGGTAATTATTTCTTAAGCAGATCATTTTTCTTCTGAGGGGAGGGAGTGTCTTTGTTTGGTTTTCGACAGTGCCATTAACTAGAATTGTATTCAAACCCAGTCCCAAGTTCTTGATGATGAGCTTTAGGAACAATGGCTAGACAGCATTCAATGTACTAACAGGGACTCTTGTACTAGCAACCACTAAGCTGATTATGTCCACTTAGTTCTAAGCCCATTCTCTGAGCAGCAGTGTTAGGTGGAGGGTGAGGTCCACAGAAATTTTCTACATGTTCACGCAAGGGTCCTGTGGTCAGTGTTTGTTCCCACCTTTCCCCCATACTCTATTTCCCAATTCATGGTCATTTCTACAACCTAGGAGGAACAGGCAGCATGCGCATGGACATAGATGCAAGCTAAAACTCATTTTCTGCACACATGCCCTGGAAGCAAGGTTTAACTTCGCATGACCTTTCACAACCCCATTCACAGTGGCTCCCTCAGTTCCTCTTCTTTGGGCCACACCCACCATTTGTACAACAAAGCAAATACCACCTACCTCAGCAGGAGTTCAAAAAGCCCAGAGCAGTCAGTCAGGGAGGGAAAAGCCTATGGCGCCCATCTGGAGAGGAGCGTGTGGACGTCATCCCTGAGGAACATGGAGAAGTGTGGAGCATGCGCAGAAGGACGCGTTGAAGTCACCCTTTCCTCAGGCCCTCTCTTGGCGCCTCGTCTGTAGTAGAGACTGACCTTGAGGGTGGTCATTCCTGGGGCCCCACTTCTCTCTGTGGCTTCGGCCCACTACTAGTCATGGCCCGCAAGCTCCATTGGAAATATATATACGTTGTGAGGAATGAGAATGGTGAGGAGATAGCTGAGGTCTCCACCTTAGAGGCTGCCTTGGCGCTGGTGGGTGGCAACCCTAGTGAAGGTGACACGGGCTGTGCAATGGAACTAAATAACGGGGTCCGCCAGGTCCGTGAGAGCCTAAACGACTCTGAGGAGAGCAGCAGAGACCCGAACTCCTCTTCCTCGGAGCCTCATCAGGAGGAGCCAAGGCCCTCAGCCGAGCCTGTTATTCGGATTCCGAGGCGCCGTTCCTCAGGAAGGTGGCGGCGAACCACATTCCAGTTCACACTGGAGCAGGTCGAGGAAATGGAAAAATTGTTCAAAGAAACCCAGTACCCAGATGCGCTTGCCAGGTAAGTGTCTTGCACCAGGAGCTATCCCCAACCTCCCTGTTGTCACAGGTTGAGGTGTCCTTTTGTTCTTCCAGGCCCTGGTTTCCTATCATTCATCCCTAAGCCACTCTGTCTTCTCCCTCGGTGGTGGGTACAGGAGGGTGCCTTATGTAGGGGTCAAGGTCAGTACTAGCCTGTAGTGTTGACCTGAAACCAGTGTACATAGTCAACACCACCCGTTTCGTGTCATATTTTAATTACTGTAAAATATAGAGACATGAGTATAGTGTGCCAAAATACTCACTAGTGTAAAGTTCACCAGTGTTAAGGATTTACACTTTGTTGGGTGATCTCCTCACCAGTAGCCTCGTCATCTTTTCAGGGACTGTGTACGTATCCATCAGCTCCTTTCAGTTTCCCTTTCCCTTCCCCTGGTGCTGTTTCTTAAATGAGTATAATTTGCTCAGCATACACTTTGGCATTTATTTTTAAGTTTTAATAGTGTGTTAAAATTAAAATCTTTATTGTTTAGAAACTTTTATAAGAGGTGAAACCATTTCAAAAGCAAGACTAGTTCTGAGAATGAAAGTTAAATGGGGGGTCTGAGGGAGGATAGCAATATTAAAAAAGCATAGATATCATCTATGACATTGCATTTCATGTAAAACACTGCCTGCTAAACATTTGTGGTTTTCTTTCCACAGGAAAGAACTTGCACAAGCTTTGAATGTTCCTGAAGTCAAAGTGAAGGTCAGTAAATCCAAGCAAAGCCATTGAACAGTCAATCTGCAGCCTTCCTCAGGTCTTGGGAAGCCTTGTCCTAGGCACTTTTTTTAATTCAAGATTTTTTTCATTTTACATACCAACCACAGTTCCCCCTCCCTCCCCATCTCCTGCTCTCATCCCCACCCCCCCCACTCCCACATCTACTCCTCATAGGGGGTAAGGCCTCCATTGTGAGTCAACAAAGCCTGGTACATTCAGTTGGGGCAGGACCAAGCCACTCCCCACTGCATCAAGGCTAACCAAGGCATTCCACCATAGGGAATCAGCTCTAAAAAGCCAGTTCATGTACCCAGGATTAGTCCTGGTCCCACTGTCAGGGACCCCACAAACAGATCAAGCCACACAGCTGTCACCCACATTCAGAGGGCCTAGTTTGGTCCCATGCAAGCTCCCCAGCTGTCAGTCCAGAGTCCGTGATCTTCCACTAACTCGGGTCAGCTGTCTCTGTGGTTTTTCCCATCATGGTCTTGATGCCCCTTGCTCATATAATCCCTCCTCCCTCTCTTCAACTGAACTCCAGGAACTTGGTCAAGTGCTTGGCTGTGGATCTCTGCATCTGCTTCCATCAGTCACTGGATGTAGGTTCTATGATGACAATTAAGGTAGTCACCCATCTGACTACAGGAGAAGGCTAGTTAAGGCACCCTCTCCACCATTGCTAGGAGTCTTAGCTGGGGTCATCCTTGTGGGTTCTTGGGGATTTCCCTAGCACCAGTTTTCTCCCTAACCTCATAATGGCTCCCTCTGTCAAGATATCTCTTTCATTGCTCTCCCTTTCCATCCCTCCTCCAACCTGACCATCTAGATCCCTCATGCTCCTATCTCCCAACCCCTCCATTCTACCCCCTTCCCAATTTACCCAGGAGATCGTATTCATTTTCCCTTCCTGGGGTGATCCATGTATGTCCATCTTAGGGTGCTCCTCTTTACCTAACTTCTCTTAGGTTGTGGATTGTAGCCTGGCTATCCTTTGCTAGAGAGGCTGATGCACTGCAGCTCTAGAGAGGCTGATACACTGCAGCTCTAGAGAGGATGATGCACTACAGTCCTAGAGGCTGATACACTGTAGCTCTAGAGAGGCTGATGCACTGCATCTCTAGAGAGAATGATGCACTGTGTGTCTAGAGAGACTAATGCACTGCAGCTCTAGAGGCTGATGCACTGTATCTCTGGAGAGGCTGATGCACTGTAGCTCTAGAGAGGCTGATGCACTGCAGCTC
>CABHPH010128998.1:0-18854 GCA_902168325.1 Peromyscus nudipes | reverse complement strand
TCAAACAAAAAAGTTCCAAATATAAGGTTTTACTTAAAATTCCTGAATTTTAACTTCTGTCCCCTAGTCTGTATCTCAGCAGATTTCCACCTGGCTGACAGACACCATTCAGGTAACACCTGCAAACTGCAAGCTGCTAAGTGATATGAACCAGTTCAACCAATGTGACTGCTCCCTGTCCCTTCACCTGGATCAACTAATCACATGCTTCTGATAAATGCCCCATTGTCCAGCCTTTGACTAGCCTTTCAGCCTTCCTGGGCCCTGACAATCAATGCCCCAGTTCAGCTGGAAGTAGTTACAGAAGTTACATCGTCCTTGTCCCCGTAACAGGCTGAAAAAGGCTAAGTCAAAAGAAAACTCCCTGATGTTGGGGACAAAATGGCTACTTATAATCTATAATGCCAATTGACATACAAGAAAAAATGGGTTCAAATTTATCAACAGGTTGATACATTAACTAAAATGGTTCTACCACGATAGGACACTTGGCCTGCTTTATGCCAAACAAAAATATATCCATCACAGGACCGTGAGCCCTTATGCTTCTGCTAATTACTATTGGCTCTTACATCACTGATACAGTAACTAAATGGTAATTCCTATCTGGATACCATTAAGCTAATGGTTGTTAGGTTCAAATATAAACCAGTACCCATCACAGAGTCAAGGATTTGACCCAGGATACAACTTCAGGGGTGAATGTTAGACCTGAACTTAACCTGTGAGCCCCACCTGCCTGAAGACCAGGTAACTTCCTGGGATTCTAGGAGTTGTAGTTCTTGAAAAAATAACAATAAAACCTCATGGGTATGGTGGCCTATGGAGTTTTGTCCATATAATCCCTGCCAACAGGCATCTCAGGGACACACAGCTGGAAATTTTCCAGATAGTGGTCCTGACCAAATTCCATCTTGGTCGGTATTTAAAATTTTGATAAAAGCTTGCTTAAATTTGGCCAAAAGGGTGAAACTAGTTTTTCTGACGAATTTCAGGATTAACAGTTCTCTCTCCATGTGTGCATGAATGTTCTATTCAAAAGTTTTCAGCAGGGAGTACAGCTCAGTTAAACAGCTCATCCATCACATACAAACAATCCGACACCACAAAGGGAAAGAGAGAGGGGGGAAGACAGGGAGGGAGGTGGGAGACGAAAGAGGAGGAGAGACTGAGGCAGGCAAAGCAAAAAAGGGGTGAGTGGGAAGAAGGGCTTTGTGATCAGAACTAAGATGAGCTATCTTGGGCCTGGCAAGGCAGATGGCACCTATCAAAAAGACATAGGATCAAGGTGGCAGAGGATGATAATGGTAACAGAACAAGTTTATGCTGTATCATATCTTCCTCTCCTCTTAAAAATACACTGGATAGGGGCTGGAGAGATGGCTCAGAGGTTAAGAGCACTGACTGCTCTTCCAGAGGTCCTGAGTTCAATTCCCAGCAACCACATGGTGGTTCACAACCATCTGTAATGAGATCTGGTGCCCTCTTCTGGCCTGCAGTCATACATGCTGTATACATAATAAATAAATAAATCTTTAAAAAAAATACACTGGATATATACTCTGTATTAAATAGTGCAGTTTCTAACAGTATGTTTAAATCTTATGTGCCATTCAGAAGCTGTCTGAATTTATATGAAGAGAACCTGACTGATGAAGAAACTACAAAAGGAGGCAACATATGATGACCACAACACATGGAAAAGGTCAACTGCAAATGAAGAAGCTAATAAAGAAGTTTACAGACACAGAACTTGGACTTAAAAATGAGAATCAGACTCTTAAGAACATTTCAGCATTCATTAAAAGTAGTCAGAGTGAATAAACCATAAGGATGAAGAAATAATCTTCACCCAAATGCTTCTTGTCTGCTAAGTAAATGCTCTACCTCTAAACTATATCACCAGCCCCAGTCACTTGTTCATACTGGTTTTGCCAGTATAAAGGCCCCTAATTTTTAAAAGTGTCATATGGGAATATAATATGGAATGTCAAGTATCAATTGACACTGAGAAAGAAAAAATAATCCCACCAGTCAACTTTCAAGTCATCTCTAGCAAGTTCAGTTTTTCATATCCCTTATTTTCTCTAAGTACAATATATCTTTTTTAAGAGACTCCATCATGTGTGTATAACTTCATTAAGATCAAGTGAAGGCTGGGAAAGCATATCAGAAATAAAAAGCATCATATTTCAACAATAACTGACTATATACAAAGATATTTGTTTGCCAATCTATAAGAAACACAAAGAACACAAAAAAACAAATGGGAAAGCCTAATCATATTTAAAGGAATTCTTATAAGTTGCCAGTTTAAACTCAACTAAAACAATAGTAATCAGAGGACAGAAAGACCTAGAGCAGTGGTTCTCAATCTGTGAGTCATGACAACCTCTTTGGGGGTTGTATGACCCTTACACAGGAGTCACATATCAGATATTTACAAAATGTGGTGTATCCATATAATGGAGTATTACCTGGCCATAAAAAATAACAAAAGGTTAAATAACATGGTATAGTATGAATGAGCCTTGAAAACCACTATGGTTTGAATGTTAAATGTGTTAGAATTCCTAGCCACTCCCCAGCTACATGACCACACAACCAGGCAAGATGCTTAGTCAGGATTGTGTAATTTGCACGTAGCATGATCACACAATCTATGTGCATGCATGGCATAGCTACATAAGCCCATATGTGCATGTGCGGGGGAACCTATAAAAGCGGGTTCATCTATTCCCTCTCCTCTCTCTTCCTGCATGGTCATTCCATAGGCCTATGTACACCCCTTCTGTTCCCTCCCCTTAATAAACTCTTATAGTGGGCTTCGTTGTGCCTCGTGGCTTCTCTTGTACAGTAAACAGCGCTGCTTAATAAATAACAAAATGTCCTTCATAAAATCATATCTGAACACTTGGTCCCCAGCTAATGGCTCCACTTAGGAAGGTTCTGAAAGCAGGCCTTAAGGTTTTATAGCCTGGTCTCACTTCTGTTCACTCTGCATGGATGCAATGAGACCTGCCAGCTTCCTGCACCTGTGCACTATCTTCCCCACCATGATGGACTTCACTGCCATGGAACCATAAGCCAAAACTAATCCTTTCCCCTTTAGTACAACAAGAACATTAAACAAAAACATAATTAGGCAAAGAAACTAGACATAAAGACCATGTATTACATTATCTCACTTATACAAAATGTCCAGAACAGGTAAATCCTATAGATGTGGCAAGTAGATCAGTGATTTCCAGGGACTGGGGAGAAAAGGACAGAAATTGTTCAGGGCTTTTTAAGGGATAATAAAAATGTTCTAGAATCAGTGGAATGGATGTACAAGGATAGAATACATTAAAACACAGAATCATACCCTTGAATTTTATGTTATATCATGTCTTAGTGTTCTGCTGTGAAGAGACACCATGACCACAGCAATTCTAATAATGGAAAGCAATTAATTGGGGCTTGTTTATAGTTTCAGAGGTTTAGTCCATCATCCTCAGGGCGGGGAGCATGGTGGCATTCAAGCAGACATAGTAGCTGAGAATTCTACAACCAGATCCTCAGGCAGCAAAAAGAGAGAGATCCTGGGCTTGGCTTGAGCTTTTGACACACTTGACATACCACAGTGACACACTTGCTCCAACAAGGCCACAACACCTAATCGCTCTCAAGTAGCCTCTCAAGTATCACCACTCCCTAATGATCAAGCATTCAAATATATGAGACATTCGTATTCAAACCACATGTGGATTACATTTCAGTAAAAAAATAGAATGATATGTGGCAGTTAAAATGAGGTCAATTGATTTAACATGAGTAAAATTACATTTACGTGTTTTAAAACAAAACCATGGTGATACAGGAAAGTTGAAGAAAGGGATTCCTACACCACTATCTTGAGTATTTGGAAGGAGATGATAACATGTAGTACATAAGAATTTGATTTAATAAAAGCACAAGTAGTTCTATGGTTAAGAATGAAGGCAGACGGCCAGAAGTCACCCAAGTGCTGCCCAGGGCCCTCGGTACCACGTGGCCAAAAGCCACCAAGGGCCACTACAATGAACAAATATGTGATGGAGAGGTGAGAAAGGCAGAGAAATGGAGCAGTGCATGCACTAGGGAGAGAGGCAGAACTGGAGACATGATAATGGTGACAGGTCAGAGGACTGAGGTCCACATGCTATCATTGCCCAGTAGGGTTGGCAGGATGGTGTACAACAGCCTGGAGCTTATGCAGATGCAGACGCAGCCCCCTAACCTGCGGCCCAGTCTCAGGATTCCCCTGGCTCTGGTCAATGATGGAGGCCACAATTAAGGAAAGGCTCACTTTCTGGATTGGACCTCCTCAAATGACCACCATGGTCAATGACACCACCCAATGTCACATAGGTGTTGGTGGTCTATGCTGTTGCCCCAGGCCAAATGAAGCCTGAGATCCTGCCTGATGCCTTGGTGACCTCCTCAGGCTTTGCTGCCTCGGAGAGTCATGTTGATGTGAGTGGCCTGTGGAGCCACTTGAGACCATGTTGAGGCTCATGATCCATGCAGCTGCTGAGATTCATGAGTGGGTCAGTGGTGGTGACACAGCCAAGGATCTTGCTTGATGTCTGTGGCCCATGTTACCACCAAAGCCTATGCAGATGCCTATAATAGGGACTGTGTCCTGAAGCAATGTTAATGTCTGCTCAGGCCACCTAATGGCTCTCCTCAGCTGATGACTTCTGGTGCAGATGCAGATGAAGACTCATCCGCCCTTGGGGGGCTGGCCACTAGGAATTTGACCATGCTCT
This sequence comes from Peromyscus nudipes, assembly GCA_902168325.1. Lineage (NCBI taxonomy): Eukaryota > Metazoa > Chordata > Mammalia > Rodentia > Cricetidae > Peromyscus > Peromyscus nudipes. The sequence continues at coordinate 14,061 of CABHPH010128998.1, read as the reverse complement.
GGTGAACATATGGATCACACAAAATGAACTTGTTGGGGGGAGGATAGTTTTTGGGGGGAGAGGTCACAGGGGAAAAGGGGTGGACATGGTAAGATGGGGAGGTGAGCATGATCAGGGCTCATGATGTGAGATTCCCAAATAATCAGTTATAAAAATAATTAAAAAATAAGAATAACGAGGGCAATAACTGGATAGGTACATAATGCTTCATTGTCTTTAGGGAAGTAGGCAGCAAGGTTGGATAGAAGTGAAGGTGTTATTGGTTTAAAAAGAAAGAAAAACAAGTCCCTTGTGATGATGCATAGCTTTTCCTCATTGAAAAGAGAGGGGCAGGATGAGCTATACAATCTGGACTAATTTTTTTTTTGTTTTTTTTTTTTTTGTTTTTCGAGACAGAGTTTCTCTGTGTTGTTTTGGTGCCTGTCCTGGATCTCGCTCTATAGACCAGGCTGGCCTCGATCTCACAGAGAATCACCTGGCTCTGCCTCCCAAGTGCTGGAATTAAAGGTGTGCGCCACCGACGCCCAGCCAATCTGGACTATATTGTAAGATGGGAAGAAAAAGAATCTTGCCGGGTGGTGGTAGTGCACACCTTTAACCCCAGCACTCAGGAGGCAGAGCCAGGCGGATCTCTGTGAGTTCGAGGCCAGCCTGGTCTACAGAGTAAGATCCAGGACAGGATCCAAAGCTACACAGAGAAACCATGTCTAGAAAAACCAAAAAAAAAAAAGGAAGAGAAAGAATCTTTTAACCCAACAACTATCTAGGAGATAGAGTGAGTTGACTAAGCATTGATTGCCTGGCAGCATTAAAGACCCAGAGTTTTTTAAGGTCAAAAATTTGAAGCCAGGTATCAGTGGTGCACACCTTTAGTCCAAGCACTCGAGAGGCAGAGGCAGGTAGATCTCTGAGTTGAGTTCCTGGACAGCCAAGACTACACAGAGAAGCCCTGTCTCAAAAAACAAACAAAGAATTTGAAAATATGGCTGTCTATCTGTATACACTGAGATGTTTCCAGCCATATTCAGATGAACCAAGTATAAGTACAGAGCAGAAAAGTCAAAAGGTACTGGGAACCAAACCTGAGTCCTCAGAAAGAACAAGTGCTAATAACTGCTGAGTCATCTCTCCAGCCCTCTCCTAAATCTCTTATTTTGGCTGATATTCATTCCAATTCAAAGTCAGAAGACCAGGAGATATCATCTTAAGCTTCCATCCACTCCCCACATCAAAAAAAAAAATACTAAATACTGACGATTTAATGCCTAGACCAAGCTGACCTAGAGATACACCTGCCTCTGCCTCTGCAGTTCTGGGCCACCATGGCCAGGTCAAAATGATCTTTCTTGAGGAAACAAATCTGACTGTCACTTTCCTTGACTAGGGTTCCCCATGAACTAACCCAATCTCTGTTTCTCTGACCTCTACCAAAGCTATGCTGCCAAATTTATCCTGCAAATATACAGGATACAGTTACAGTCAAGTTACCTGAACACACCAGCCTCCTTCCTCTTTCACACTGCTGCACTTGATTTTCGTCTTTCAAACACCCAATTCAGCTACCCATTTCTCCAGAAAGTTATTTGCCCCTACTCCAACCTAAACAATGACTCATCTCCTTTATCTCCTTCCCTTCTATGCTACTATTCTTTTTCTTCTTCTACTCCTCTCCCTTCTCCTCTTCTTTTCTTTCTTTTCTAGACAGAACTCGCTCTATAGACCAGGCTGGCCTTGAACTCAGAGATCCACCTGCCTCTGTCTCCAAAGTGCTGGAATCAAAGGCATGCGCCACCAGCACCGGCTTCTTCTATGTTATTCCTATACCCTGGTTTCTTCTACAAAATTACCATACTTGTAGTTAGAAATGAAGCAGTTTTCAGTGTCTACCTATCTTACAATAGCCCACACAAAAACACCTGCTCTGGGAATGATATCTTCTATTCTTCCCCAACACAAAGACACCTCAGCAAAACCACAAAAGCAAGCTTCCAGGATGAGATACATATTCCAAAATCCTGCCCTCAAGCATTATTGAAGGAGAACTGAGCCAATCAGAGTCTACCTCCCAGAAATATTAAATAACATAAAAAATGGGTATGTCTATGTGTGACTGAGAAATGTTAACACTAAAATAAAGGCTGTGCGAGTAGTCACACATTTGTAGTAGGAAGAGAGAGTAGGGAGAGAAAGTGGGTCCTCAAAAAGAACAGAATAAACATATATAAGCAGAATGATATGGTTTAAGGAAACACACTATTGGCTGGGCATAGTGGTGCATGCCTTTAATCCCAGCACTCAGGAGGCAGAAGCAGGCAGATTCTATTAAGTTGGAGCCAGCCTGGTCTACAGAACAAATTCCAAACCCACCCGAGCTACACACAGAAATCCTGTCTTGAAAAACAAAAATAAATAGATAGATAGATAGATAGATAGATAGATAGATAGATAGATAGATAGATGGGAAAACATGATCTTACAGGCCTTTTGATTACTGCTTCTAGACCTACCTAAGCCTCTCCAATTCCTGCCTTTGGTATCTTTACGCAAGACCTATTATTTTTATTATTCACAACTAAAAGTTCTAAATAGTATTGTACTAAACTTTCTTTCCTATGTCTCTCTCCTACTTGCACCATGAAGGCAGACAATACCTTATCAATGTTTCCATCTGCAGGACTAGCAGACTCTTAAAAACATCAGGTGCTTAATTTAATGACTAGCATTCATGACATACGTAAGAACTGTGCATTTTAAATGTCAATTTTAGCAAAAATGTACAAATAAGTATTGTTCTTTAATTAAAAGAATGATGAAGTAAGGGATTGGAGAGATGGCTCAGTGGGTAAGAGCACTTGTTCTTGCAGAGGACACAGGTTCAGTTCCTGGGACTCACATGGTTGTTTAAAACCATAGATAACTCCAATTTCAGAGAATATACCACATTCTTTTAACCATCAGCAACAGGCACGCATGTGATGCACATATATATACATGGAGGCAAAACACTCATAGACATAAATCTTAAACAGAAAACAAGAATTCATCAAAAAAGATACTGATAGAAAATGTGAGGTAAATAAAAGGAAATATTAGCACTAGGATTGATGTTGCACTGACTGCATAACATAATTATTTCAGTTTCCTGCATGTTTAATATTTTTCATAACAAAACCAGGGAGAATTATAGCAGTAATACATTGCACTGACTTATTTATAGAAATAGTTTCTATACATACATGCACTCAGGCTAACGGATTATATATGTTGCCTTAGCCTTACAGTAGAAACTCAAAAGAAATTCAAATAGTATAATTAAGTTGCTTCCTTTCTTTGGGCAGTAGTTTTCAAAGTGCTGAGTCTATTTTTCTAGTTTACCTGCTTCTTTTAAGTGACAACCATAAGACAGGCATGGCTTAATCCCAGCACACAGGAAGCAGAGGTTGGGTAAATCTTGGTAAGTTCAAGTGAGTTTGAGGCCAGCTTGGGCTAAATAGCAAATTCCAAGCCAGCCAGGGCTACATAGTGAAGATATCTCAAACAAATAAACAAAGAGAAAGACAACAGTGAAGTACAACTAAAATATAAAATAAAGTACTTTCAATTTCATTCCTCTTTAGAACTAGTTTTACAAAGAAAAATCCAAATCAGTTTTCTATTATCATAACCAGTCAACATCACAACAAAAAAAGAACTTGATGCTTTATGCTAGTAACTTTCTTCACAAAGCAAACAGATATAACCAGACTTCTAAAATTGGTCAAAAGCCTAAAACAAGAACACTTCTCAAAAAAAAAATAATAATAATAAGCCTCTAGAGGGTGAAGATTCTTAACAAAGATTGCCAAGTAACTTCTTTGTGACACTGCTCAAATCCCAGGCTCATGCTCTTCCCATCCTCATCTGCACTTTTTTTTGGGTGGGGGTGGGGGGCTATGTGTGAGTCATGTACACCACATGCAAAGGCCAGTGCAGGACATTGGGTGCCCTACTCTATCTCTGTCTTACTGCCTTCAGACAAGTTCTCTCACTGAACTGAAAGGTCAGCATGTCACCTAGGCTGACTGGCCAGCAAGCTCTCAGGATGCACCTGCCTTCATCCCCCAAGTGCTGACACACACATTCATGTCCACCTTTTTACATGAGACTGGGCATTGGAGCCCAGGTCCTCATGCTTGCAGAGCAAAATACTCTTTGTCCATAATACTCTTTGTCCATTGACCCATCTCCCTAGCCTGCCCTAGTATGTACTTAACATCTTCCTCCCCTTTTCTCAGGGGAGTAATATTACATGGAGTACTTCATCTAGGCAGCATTTTGCATCTGTTTAAGGGCTTAATTCTTATTTTTACTAGACATTCATGTTATTAATACAGGTAAATACAGAAATCACATTATGGCCAGGATTCAAATGACGTGTCTTGTAACTAATTATAGCCGAGCTTTATTAAAATGACTTAAAGGTTATTTCAGGCAAATAAGGAGGCAATAACAGAACTTTCCATTCCTAGCCAATGGCAGGACAAAATTTACATGTAACTTTTCCTTAATCTAGTTTTTCCTTTTTATTCAATATGCATATGTTAAAATAACAGGCTACAGAAAGCTAAGTGTTATGGTTTGAAAGAAAATGGCCCCATAGGAGGTGTGGCTTTGTTAGAGTAGGTGTGGCCTTGTTGGAGGAAGTGTGTCACTGTAGAGAAAAGCTTTGAGGTCTCCTACGCACAAACTAAGCTCTGTGGCATACAATTGCTTCTGCTGCCTATGGATCTAGATGTAGAACTAGAAATCTCAGCTCGTTCTCCAACATCATGTCTGCCTACATGCCTGCCACAATGATAATGGACTAACCTCTGCAACTGTAAGCCACCACCCCAATTAAATGTTTTCCTTTCTAAGAGTTGCCGTAGTCATGGTGTCTCTTCACAGCAATAAAAACCCTGACTAAGACACTGGGTAACTATATTCTTGCAAAACCATCCAAAGAATGCTAGCCTGAATGATACAGACCTCAATCAAGCTTCAGGGAATTTATGATATAAATTACTAAAAATTTATTGAAAACCTATCAAAAAGCAAAAATTAACTGCATCTTCAGTAGAGTACACTGTTACTCTAAAGATTATAGGTCATAAACCAGGTACAAAAAGAACAGTACTTGTGGATTTGGTTATAGCTCAGTAGCAGGGTCCTTGTCTAGCATGCACAAGGCCCTGAATTTGATCTTGGAGAACATATGGGCAGGAGGAAGGAATATGGTATTTGTCTGTCTGATCTATTCCCATTTATACCAAAACTAAAACTGTAAGGGATAGCTAAAGGGCATTTTATTGTAAAGAAAAATAAAATAAAATCATGATTCTACTAAAATTTAGCTACACTAAAGTCATCTTTTCTGAAATAACTTATGGAAAAGAATCTCTAACAAGGGGCTAGAGAGATGACTCAGTGGTTAAGAGCACTGGCTGCTCTTCCAGAGGACCTGAGTTCAATTCCCAGCACCTACATGGCAGCTCATGGCTGTGTGTAACTCCAGTACATGCAGGCAAAATACCAATGCACATAAAATAAAAATAAATCTTAAAAAAAAAATCTCTGGCCGGGCGTTGGTGGCGCACACCTTTAATCCCAGCTCTCGGGAGGCAGAGGCAGGCGGATCTCTGTGAGTTCGAGGCCAGCCTGGGCTACCAAGTGAGCTCCAGGAAAGTCGCAAAGCTACACAGAGAAACCCTGTCTCGAAAAACCAAAAAAAAAAAAAAAAAAAAAATCTCTAACAAGAGTCCCAAGAAAAGTAATCCAAAAATTTAAAAAAGAAAAAAAGAATAGGCCTGTGAAATTTGTTATGTTAAAATGGAAATATCCAGGCATGGTGGCACATATCTTTAATCCCAGCACTCAGGAGGCAAAGGCAGGTGGATCTCTTGAGTTCAGGGCCAGCTGTCTACATTACATAGTGAGTTCCAGGACAGCTATGGCTGCATAGTGAGGCACTGTCTCAAAAAGGAGTAGGGGATAGCCTGAAGTTTCCACACTATTCATTCTCATTCTCATTCTCATTCTCATTCTCATTCTCATTCTCTCTCTCATTCTCATTCTCTCTCTCTCTCTCTCTCTCTCTCTCTCTCTCTCTCTCTCTTTATTTAGTTAGTTAGTTAGTTAGTTAGTTAGTTAGTTAGTTATTATGTACACAGTGTTCTGCCTGAAGAGGGTACCAGGTCTCATTACAGATGGTTGTGAGCCACCATGTGGGTGCTGAGAATTGAACTCAGGACCTCTGGAAGAGCAGCCAGTCCTTTTAACAGCTGAGCCATCTCTCCAGCCCCCCCCCTTTTTTTATATTTTATTTATTTATTGTCTATACAGTGTTCTGTCTGCAAGCCAGAAAAGGACACCAGAACTCATTACAGATGGTTGTGAGCCACCATGTGGTTGCTGGGAATTGAACTCAGGACCTCTGGAAGAGCAGCCAGTGCTCTTAACCTCTGAGCCATCTCTCCAGCTCCTATTTTCTCATTAATAATCCACCTATACAAATAATATTCTGCAACAGCCCACAGCTTCTAATACCTAACTCAAGTTACCAAAAACTCTGCAGCAACACTTTAATACTAAGGAAAATCTTGGATGTGGTGGTAAATGCCATTACTTAAGAACCCAGAAGGCTGAGCCAAGAAGATCACTAGTTCAAACCAACCTGGACTACATAGATACGGTCTCAAAAAAAAAAAAAAAAACAACATTAAAAAGCTGGACATGCTGGCACACAACTTTAATTGTGGCACTTGGGAGGCAGAGGCAGGTGCATCTCTGTGAGTTTAAAGCCAGACTGATCTACACAGCCAAACCCTGTCTCCAATTTTTTAAAAAAAAAGCAGAGTATGTCTTGGCTTCTTAGGCAAAGTTGAAACTATCCAGATAAACACCATATTTCACAAGAAATATACTAACTGTAAACCAGAACTTGAGAAGATTATCTAGAGTTCAAGGTCAGCCTGGGCTACACTGTGAGTTCCAGGTCATCTCGGGCAACAGTGTGAGACAGAAACTGTCTCGAATAAGAGAGGAAGAGAAGAGAGACATTTACTAAAAGAAAGCATAACTGTTCTAATGTAACTGTTCTAGTTCTGTTTCCTAATTTATTTTTATAATTATTTCCTTTACTTAGTTTATGTGTCACTTTATCTCCTAGAAGCAAGGCTTTATTACAAAGTATTACTTCTAAGGAGTATAAGTATTTCATTAGCTAACACATCTAAAGAATTATATCAAAAAACAAAAAAGCAAAAAAAATTAAAAAAAAAAGAATTATATCACTTATGAAGGTAACGATGACTATAAGGCAATGCAAATCCCTAAAATATTTCCTGAACCTTTAAAATAAGATTACATATCATAGTAAATGTCAATAAATTAAGACACATTATTAATGATACAAAAGTAGTGACCATAGCAAGTATAAAAATTGATGCACATAATTTTCTGGCGCGGAGAAGGGGGGGAACCAAAAAACACCAAAGATGTTGTATGGATTATTCTAAAACTCTGCAACTTCCCAGCTAGTTTTCTCCATTTCATATTTGAGTCTCAGTTCTCTCATGTGCTGTAAGAATACTGCCACCTACTTATCTACTTACTTGACTGAAAGGATTGTGACAACAATCAAGCGTTGAATGTGTGCAACAATACTTTACAAACTATACCAGAGTACTGTTCTAGCCTATCTACTGAAACTCAGCATTACAGACTGCTACCTCTCCACCAAAGTCTATTCTCCATTACTTCCCAAGAGTTATAGCTGCAAAGAAATCTCTATCTATATTGAGATCCAATAACTGAAAATGCACTATGAAAAAGACACTTCAATTTCCCATCCCTTTGAGCTCAATAAGGCAATGACACTAAGTGCTCAGCAATGGAATTAGAAGGGATGCTGTGCAATGGTCACTTCACATGCTTAAAAGGAAATTTCTTGTCCCACATTTCCAGTAAGAAAAACCTTGGAGGAATGGACTGAAGATAGAATCCCCGTTCACTTAGGTCCCGAAATGCCTTTATAAAGGAGAGCCATGTGCTAATGTAAAACACCTTCCCTGGACTACTATTCATTGAAATCTGGGAGTTTACTCGCTGTATTTTCCAGTCTATTTAATAAAACAGGCAACAAGTGTAAGAAGAATACAACTATAGAATCCCAAACAGAAGCGGGTTTCTAATGTCCTCATACAGGGACACATAAAAGAAAAAATTCCCTTGATTATAGTTTCCAAAAAGGTATCATTTGAGGAGAAATTAAATAAAACATAGTGGTAAAAAAGTAAACAGGCTCTGAAGTCAGACAACTTAGGTTCAAATCCCTGCCTTGCTAACTGTGTAACTTTAGAAATGTAACCTCTGCTATCACCTCTAAAGAGGAAGAAAAATAAAAGCAGTACTCACACTTCACGGAGCTGCTATGTTTAAATTTTAAAAATAAAATTAGGTATTGCCATGATTTAAAGCTACTCAGCAGAATGCATGGTACCTAACATTCAGTAAATGTAAGGCTGTTCTTATTAAAATTATAAAGTCTACCATGATCCTGCACAATTTCACAAAACTAATCATGTATCAGTGAAGCACTAAAACACTTCCAAAGATTCTCTGATGCAGGCTATTTATACACTGTGTGAAGATGTGTCATTGTGATTGGTGTAATAAAAAGCAGAATGGCCAATAACTAGGCAGAAGAGGTTAGGCAGGACTTCCGGGCATAGAGGAATTCAAGATTAGAATCTGGCACAGGAAGGAGACACCAGTGAAACACTAGAGGTTAAAAAAAAAAAAAAAAAAAAAAAAAAAACCCATATAGTAGAACATAGATTAATAGAATCTGTTAATTTAAGTTATAAGAGCAAGTTGGGAACAAGCCTAAGCTAAAGGCCAAGCTTTCATAATTAATAGTAAGTTTTGGTGTCATTATTGGGGAGCTGGTAGTCCCAAAAGAAAGTCTGACCAGAAGGACTAACAACAATTCTCTTTGACCTAGTGTGATGTGACATGTTCTAGGAGATATACAAGTATATGAAGATTCCCCTACAGACAAACCAAAAGCCATCTATCCAATTGCCAGTAACAGAAGACAGCTACATAAAAGAAGCATAACCTAGGTTCTGGTTATTTAATAAAATCACCATAGCCACCAACAGAATTGTACAAAAAAAAAAAAAAAAACCAATTTCAGTATTGACTGTATAGAACTGATAGAGCTGCTTTTCAAGAGAAAAAAATTATCCTAGCATTACACATATGCACATGATTTAAAAAAAAAAAAAAAGAGCTGGGGTGGGGGAGTGGCACATACTTTAATCCCAGGACTTGAGAGGCAGAGACAGGCGGATCTCTGAGTTGGAGGCCAGCCTGGTCTACAGAGTGAATTCGGGACAGTCAGAGCTACACCAAGAAACCCTGTCTAAGGAGGAAAAAAAAAAAAAAAAAGCTGAAATCCAATTAATCTAAAGATGTGAAACTACCTGCCCAATAAATTTTCAGAAACTTATAGTCTCTAACAATAAATTTTAATGCATGAAATCAGAGCTTCATTAATTTACACATATACAACAGGAAAGCCACAGCAGACATTAAAGTCTGTCACAAAAACAACTCACTTTAGGGGAAAAAAAAAAAAACAAAAAAACAAAAACCACAACCACCACCACATACACACTCTGTCCTAGCTTGATTTCTTTTGCTGTAATAAAACAACTTACAATTCCAGGTTACAGTCCAGTGACTAGAGTCTGAAGCAAGCTAATCATACCACATGCACAGAAGAGAGGGAGAAATGAACGCATGTATGCTCACTTGCTTGCTTGGGCTCAGCCCAATTTCTCTACTGGAACAGTTCAGTAACCCCTTGCCTAGGGAATGGTGCCAATGGGCTGAGTCTTCTCACATCAATTAACTTAATCCACAAACATACCCACAGGCCAACCCAAGCAAGGTAGATGATCCCTCACTAAGATTCTACTTCTGTCAAGTTGATAATTACAACTGCCATACTCCACTCAGAGAACAAATGCCTTACCACCAACCCTGATAACCTAGAGTTTGATACCCAGAACACAAATAGTGAAGGAGAACCAACTGCCATAGGTTTTCCTCTGAAGGAACAAACACCACACACACATACACACATACACACACACATACACACACACACACACACACAAATAAATAATGTGATTTATAAGTTAAAATACCCCAAAAATAAATTCTACATATTATCATCTAGAAATCAGGTACAAGTTCACTAAGTTCAGGCTTAAAATACTACAGGTTTCAGAATGAGACTCTTTAAATGTTAGTAAAAATTTCCCCAGCAGCCGGGCGGTGGTGGCACACACCTTTAATCCCAGCACTCAGGAGGTAGAGGCAGGAGGATCTTTGTGAGTTCAAGGCCAGTCTGGTCTACAGAGTGAGTTCCAGGACAGGCTCCAAAGCTACACAGAGAAACCCTGTCTCAAAAAAAAAAAAAAAAAAAAATTTCCCCAGCAGGGCTGGGGAAGAGACTCTTCACCTGTTAAGAACACTGGCTGCAGGCCAAGAGTACACTCAGAGGCAGAATCTCTGTGAGTTCAAGGTAAGCCTGTTCTACACAGCAAGTTCCAGGTGAGCCTATCTCAAAGAGAGGAGGGAAGGAAAGGGAAGGGAGGGAAGGAAAGGGGAGGGAGAGGAGGGGAAGGGAAAGAGGGAGGGAAGGTGGGAGGGAGGGAGAAGCAAGCAAGCAAGCAAGCAAGCACTGGCTGCTCTTCTAAAGGACCTACCTGGATCCAACTCCCAGCACCCACATGGTGGTTCACAACCATCTATAACTCCATTCCAGGGGATTGAATCCCTATTCTGGCCTTCTTGTGCACCAGACATCCAAGTGATGCACAGATAAACATGCAGACCAAACACTCAACACGCAAATTTTTTTTTTATTTAAACAAAAGCCTAGCGTGGTAGCAGGCACCTTTGACCCCAGCACTGGAGAGGCAGAGGCAGGCATCTCTGAGTTCTAGGCTCAGTTGCCTTTAGCCTACTGGCTTTGAGTGAGATAGGACCTCTGTTGGTCTTTTCTGTATCGAACACACAGATTGCAAGCCCAGTGCCACTTTGAAATCTTTGGCAGCAGTTAACTCTGCAGCTCACACACGATAGAGCCTGTATGATAATGAGTATTCAGAGACGGGTAATGCCTGGGGGGGGGGCACTCACCAACCTAAGACAGAGCACCTGTGTGGCATGGGCAGGTGTCTCCATGACGGGTAAGGTGACCTGCTGACGTCCCATGCAATCCAAGTCAGAAGCTCATTTTTTAATAAAAGGGGGACCTGTAGGGCCCTGGCCCCCGTTTTGGGTAACTGTTGCCTTGCTTGCGGACCTTGACCTTGATATTCTCCCTATGCTAATTCCCTGCCAGGTTCTACCCTCCTGAATGCTTAAGGGAAGTTCCTTGCCTGGTACCCTGAATAATGGGCGTTAACAGATTAGAAGCAAGATTGTAAAACATCAGTAGCGAACTTCTGCCCTCCAGGGTCCTCCCATTGTGCTGTAAGCCTGTATTTAAGATCTCCTCCCCCCTTAAATAAATGACATTCAGCATTTAAAATTAAATTATATATATATATTATATATATAATTGAATGAATACTGTGAATGTAATCTATGAATACCACAAATGTGATTAATATCATGAGTGTAATTAATGAATATCATGAATGTAATTTAAAAAATAAATAAAGTCCAAAAAAAAAAAAAAAAAAAAAAAGCCTAGCGTGGTAGCAGGCACCTTTGACTCCAGCACTGGAGAGGCAGAGGCAGGCATCTCTGAGTTCTAGGCCAGCCAAGAGACCTTGCCCTCAATAAATAAATAAATACATACATGCATACATACATATATACATACATGTATACTAAAGTTTCTGCAGTGGTGGAAGTCATATTTATGCTTTTCTGCCATAAACATTTTCTTAATATGGAGCCACTGTCATGTTTTTCCTGGGTTACACTTAATCTCACTGATACATAAGTACTCTGACTTGACTTGTATTTGCATCACAAACTTAGGCACAATAGCATACATCTTACATTTTATAATAGCATATGTCTTGGGAATGTGGCTTATAACTGAGATCAAAAACTCCTGAAGGGTAATGACATCTCTTTCTGGTACACCATTCTTTTAACAGGAGTAAAATAATAACACCTACATGCCTAGCACTGAACTAGAAACCATGCACAAATTACTTTTTAAAAAATCATAAATGTGATTATTAATTATCCAAATTATTAAATATTTTAATAAATTATCCAATAATCTTTTCAGGCACCAGACACACATATGGTTGAATATACATACATGCAGGCAAAACACTCATTTACATGCAAATAAATCTTTTCTAAAAAGAAAGGCCAAGAAACCATCAAGGGACTCCAAAGAACATCTAAGGTCACTTAGCTAGTAAAGGATTGTCCTGATTCAAACAAGATCTTCTGACCAAAGCCCATTTTATTTCCAGCTATTTCCATACTTTATTTTCCTGCTCAGATTTACTCTTCTCCTCTACTTGAGTCCTGCTTATTCTTCAAAACTGACACTTCACAAAAATCCTCTCCAATTCTTCTTTTGGACTTCTCTTTACACAAAAGTTCAATGAAAGTAAGGCCTATGTCCTTTACTCCAGTTGTCTACCCCAAATTCAGCAATATGCTAGACCCAGAGTTATAATATATACAACACTATATCATAATGCTTCTTTGTTTTTTTGGGTTTTTTTTTTTTTTTTGTTTTTTTTGGTTTTTTTGGCAGCAAGTGCTTTATTATTAAATTTATTTATTTATTTTTTAAATTACACTCATGATACTCATTAATTACACTCATGATATTAATCACATTTGTGGTATTCATAGATTACATTCGCAGTATTCATTCAATTATATATACATATATATTTTTTTTTTAATTTTAAATGCCGAATGTCATTTATTGAGGGGGGGAGGAGGTCTTAAATACAGGCTTACAGCACAATGGCAGGACCCTGGAGGGCAGAAGTTCGCTACTGATGTTTTACAATCTTACCCAAATCCAAGTGGATCAAAGACCTCAACATAAATCCAGTTACACTAAACTTAATAGAAGAGAAAGTAGGAAGTACTCTTGAACGCATTGGCACAGGAGACCTCTTCCTAAATAAAACACCAACAGCACAGACACTGAGCACAACAATTAATAAATGGGACCTCTTGAAACTGAGAAACTTTTGCAGGGCAAAAGACATGGTCAATAAGACAAAAAGACAGCCTACAGAATGGGAAAAGATCTTCACCAACCCCACATCAGACAGAGGATTGATCTCCACAGTATATAAAGAACTCAAGAAACTAGACATCAAAATACTGAACAATCCAATTAAAAAATGGGCTAAAGAGCTAAACAGAGAATTCACAAAACAAGAATCACAAATGGCTGAAAGACATTTAAAGAAATGCTCAACATCCTTAATCATCAGAGAAATGCAAATCAAAACGACCCTGAGATACCACCTTACACCTGTCAGAATGGCTTTGTTTTGTTTTTTAACTTTAAGATTTATTTATGTATAGGAGTGTTTTGTCTGCATGTAATACATGTGCACTACATGCATGCCTGGTACCTGTGATCAGAAGAGGGTGTCAGATTCCCTGGAATTAGAATTATCAATGGTTGTGAGTCACCATTTGGGTTCTGGGAACAAACCCAGGTTCTCTGTAAGAGCAGCAAATGAGCAGTGTCTCCCTCTAGCCCATTTTTTATTTTTTGAGATGAGGTCTCACCAGGTAAGCCAGGCTCTTCTTGAACTCACTACGTAGCCCAAGCTGACCTCAAGCTAGCTTTGAAATTTCAATTCTTTCTGTCTCAATCCCACAAGAGCGGGGATTACAGGTATGTACTACTACATTCAGTCCTATATGGCTAAATATTAAAATCCTAAAATGGGCAGTAGTGGCACGTGCCTTTAATCTCAGTACTTGAGAGGCAGAGGCAGGCAAATCTCTGAGTTC
>CABHPH010128997.1:0-37334 GCA_902168325.1 Peromyscus nudipes | reverse complement strand
ACACACACACACACACACACACACACACACACACACACACACACACAAGCGCAACAGTCCATACAGGAAGCTATTGAAGAGAGTCCTTAAAATTTTTGATAAAGATGTTGAAGTGTAGCTCTCCATAGTTGATGGCTTCTGTTGGGGGAGGATGGAAAGGGACTGGACAGGACTCAGTTTTCTTTAAGGGGCTAACCACTAGGAGTTTGACCATGCTCCATTGAGTATATAGACAAATTGGACTTGGTGGGTTTTGGGGGGGCAAGAGGGTGCAAGGGTAGAAGAGTGGACCTGGAAGGAATGGGAAGCAAGTGGAATCAGGGTGCATTGCATGAAATTCCCAAATAATTAATAAAAATACTCTGTTGGGGGAGAAAAAGAAAACTCGCCTTCAGGAACAAAAAGTCCATGGACTGCCTTTCTGTAAACTATATTCAAGAGCTGGTAAGATGGTTCCTGAGTTCAATCTTAGAGACTCATGTAGCAGAAGGAGAGAATTGACTCCTGCAAGTTGTCCTCTGACCTTTATACATGCTCCCTAATAAATAAACATGCTGATTAAAAAATAAAGTATATTTAAAGCAGAGGAACTTATAAGTTACTGCTTACAAACCATCCTTATTACTGGAAAAACCATTTTTGTACATTTCCTACTGATAACAGAATGTAATAAACTAGTCTTAGTATTGTGGGTGGTCCAGGATACTGGCCATTGCAAGTCTGAAAAGGCAGCGGCCAGCATAGTAGTTCATTGGGATATTAAAAAAATGTTTAGGGGCTGGAGAGATGGCTCAGAGGTTAAGAGCACTGACTGCTCTTTCAGAGGTCCTGAGTTCAATTCCCAGCAACCACATGGTGGCTCACAACCATCTGTAATGAGATCTGGTGCCCTCTTCTGGTCATACATGCTATATACAAAATAAATAAATAAAACTTTAAAAAAATGTTTAGCATATAGAGAATCTCTACACTAACAAGGTCTTATCCTCTTTTATTGATTCACATATTATTTATTTAATGATTCATTCACTTGCCAAATATATACTAAGCACAGAATTGTGTTTGGAATAGCACTGAGCTTAGGGGGTAGAAAGGTAAATGGGAGAGCTTCCTTTCCTTTTCTTTCTTTTTAAATTTATTGTTTGAGAATTTCATACATGCATATAATGTTTTTTGATTAAGTCCTCCTCCATTCCCTCCTGCCAGATCCTTCTCCCTCCCATTAGTCCTTCCCAGTTTCCTGTTTTCTCCTCTTTTTTTTTTTTTGTTAAATCTATGGGATCCAACGTGTGTGGATGTAAAGTCATGGAGTAGAGCATGGTAACCTCTCAGGGGGTCTTACTCTGTAGCTCAGATGGATCTGGAACTTACTATGTACCTCCAGCTGGCCTCAGACTCACAGTGATCCATTTAACTCTGCTTCTTAAGTGCCGGAATTACAGGTATGAGCCACTATACTCAGATTAGGGTAGTGTTTGTTTTATTTATTAATTTATTTATTTTTGAGACAAGATCTTGCTAACAGCCCAGGCTGGCCTCCAAATCACAATTCCCCTGCCTCATCTTCCCAACTGTGGGAGATTATACCACATCTAAGTAGGCAGCTTTTAGTCTAGAGGCCCTCACATATAAATAAATCAACACTACCAGTGCCAATAATTATGATGTATTTACTAATTATTTTTATTATAATACTTTAGTATGATAAACAATGAAAGCAAAGCATGTACATGTACTGTGGGATCACAGAAGAATTAATGAATTCAATCTTAGGGTAGGAGATCATTAGGGAGACTGCCACATATTTCGTGTCAAGGATTATGTAGCGTTCATCAAAACCTTGCAAAGATTCATCAGATTATTGAGATCAGATCTCTTAGTTAGGGGTTACTACTGCTGTGAAGAGACACCATGACCACGGCAACTCTTAGAAAGAAAACATTTCATTGAGGGTGACTTGCTTACAGTTTCAGAGGTTCAGTCCATTATGATCGTGAAGGGGAGTGTAGTTGTGTGCAGGCAGACGTGGCGCTGGGACTGAGAGCGCATCATCTTGCAGGCAACAGGAAGTTGACTGACTGTCACGTTGAGGGAAGCTTGAGAGAAAAAGAGACTTCAAAGCCCACCTTCACAGTGACACACTTCCTCCAACAAGGGCACACCTACGAATAGTGCCACTCCCTTTGGGGGCCATTTTCTTTCAAACCACCACGTCAGACAACTGCTCATTTTAAGGCAAAATGAGGAGAAAATGTTCCTTATACAAATAAAATAGCTTTCTGTTTTTTTCCACTTCATTTGTGTCTGCATTCGTTCGTTGTTTGTTTAAGGACTACCCGCAATGCACACTATTCAAGGCACTGAGAATCTGGCTCTATAAAAACAGGCAAAACTCCCTGATTCCTGTAGCTTACTTTCTATAGGTAATAAGGTAGACAAGAAACCAAAGAACAAAATATGTAGCATAACACTTTGTAGTAAGTTCTCTAGACCAGATGTAGGAAAGCAATGTAGAGGGTGGGATGGCCATACTCAAATGAGATAAGGCGAAGTACTGATGAGAATGTTTCATCTGAAGCCAAGAAGAAAGTCAGGAGACTAGGAGGGGAAGGTGGTCCAGGAATATCAGTCAATATAGCTAGATGTGGGAGGGATGATAGCAGGAAATGAGATCTGAAAGGGGACAGGAGGTCAGATGATGAGGGAACATTGTATAATTTACTAAAGTGTCTTACTTTGTTCTGAGACATGAAATCACTGGATGTCATAAAATTAGAGTTGGTGGTTGTAAATTTTGCTCGCAGACTTTGGGAAAGTCCTAAAATGAACTAAGCATTGCTATGTTCCAATGTCAGCAATAAAATGTGGCTTTAAAAGCTTTTTTATTGCAATAAAGTGAGATAAAAAACGTACTTTAAAATCGTCCATGAAGTTAAAAAATTAAGAGATTTTTACTGAGGTTATCATTTTAGAATCTTTCCCCCGTCATTCAGTGTTTCCCTCTAGTAGGACTTGCATCTGATTCTAACACTTCCCATGCTTTCTTCCTTTCAGGGTTATAAACAGCGGGATGTAAGTATGGATGGGCTGATAGGAGGATGGCAAATATATCACATAAAGTTGTCCAAGAAAGATAGGTGGAGGAGCACACAGGTGGAAGGACAGAACATGTGTTTAGAGCAACTTTTCTGTCTTTGCTTAAATTTTTTTAAAATTTTTAAGTCATGTGTGCGCGTGTGCTCCATTGATCGCCTATAGACCCTCAGGGATGGGTGGAGTCTGTGAGCCCCTCTACCTGTTAGCTTGTTTTTAGAGAGAATGTCTCATAGTATAGCTCAGGCTGGCCTGGAACTCCTGCTTTTAAAACAGGCTGGCCTTGGACTTGGAACAATGCCCATGCCACTATCTCCTTTTAAAGGGGATTTTTTGTTTTGTTTTGTTTTGTCTTGTTTTGTTTCTCGAGATAGGGTTTTGGTGCCTGTCCTGTATCTCGCTCTGTAGACCAGGCTGGCCTCGAACTCACAGGAATCCACCTGGCTCTGCCTCCTGAGTGCTGGGATTAAAGGCGTGTGCCACTGCCGCCTGGCTTAAAGGGGATCTTGATAGAGAAAATACAGAATTCTCCAAACTCTTTGTGAACATTTGGGAGATACTCACGATGATGGTTTTAAATAAACAGAACAGTGAGTTGGATGTTTGCAAAGTCCTGACCTTGAAGACTAAAATTCAGTAGCACTGGCTAACTTGAATTTCAGCGTGCTTACAGCCATGAAGGACGTACAAGCTTTTGTGTCTGGGCCTCCCTAAAAACAGTAGAAAGTTAATCAAAGCAGCAGATGCTCTTCTGGGTATTTCTTCAAATGGCCACTGAGTGGCAGTCCAGGTAAAATTATAACAAAACACAACCTTGCTGACTACGTATTCTATTTACTAAATGGAGCCTATGTAGTGCTAAGTGCAACAACATTTTCATCTGTCTGAGTTGTGCCCACCAGAGACTAACTAAGGAAGTCATTTTGGAGTGGCTTGTTATGAGCAAAGACTAACACACCTTTTCCTCTCTCTAGGATCTATATACTGTGAACTGGTAGAAAAGAGTTGAAGATATAGGGGTGTGTGTGTGTGTGTGTGTGTACTTTTTAAAAGACAGGGTCTCAATGTGCAGCCCTGGATATCCTGGAACTCATTCTGTAGACCAGGCTGGCCTGGAACTCACAGAGATCCACCTGCCTCTGCCTTCCGTGTGCTGGGATTAAAGATGTGAATCATCATGCCAAGCACATATTGAGAAAAAGTGGCACATACCTCAGGATGGCCTTGAACTTGCTATGTAGCTGAGGGTGACCTTGAACTTCTGCTCCTCCTGCTTTTCCTCCCTGAGTGTTAGGATCACTGATATATGCCACCATGCTCCTCTTTTGTATTGTTGGGGGTGGTACCCAGAGCAAGTGCTCTATTTCTCCAGCCTGATGATATTCATATGCATTTATGTACAAGTCATGAACATTAATCTGCTGATGCTATTAAATTTCACCTTGCAAGCTTCCGGTTTAGCTGCACAATGTAGTCTAACTAGAACTAAACCAACCTCTGTGTGGCATGATGGTAGAGTGATGAAGAGAAGGGAAAGAAAGTACTGCCAGCTAGCTGACATGGCAAAGCAGGGGCTGGGAGATGGCAGGAAATGACTGAAATGAAAGGTACTGAAATGTACCACAACTCACTGCTGAATGTGAAGGTAACTCTTGTTCCTATTAGTTGGCCTCTGATTTTCTATTAAAATCGTTATGTCCTGGGTGCCATAACATAATGGATGGCTGTAGTTGGTTGTTTTTCACTCTTTTGGCTTTTTTGGAGTCTTGCCACCCAGATTGCAAATAAATTACACATGGAGGCTTATTATTATTACTTATGAATGCCCTGCCTTAGCTTGGCTTGTTTCTAGCCAGCTTTTCTTAAATTATCCCATCTATGTTTTGCCTCTGGGCTTTTACCTTTCTCTATTCTGTATTTCTTTTCTTTCCCTCTTATTCCATGTCGGCCTTGGTGGCTGGGTGGCTGGCCCCTTCTTTTCTTGCTCCTTCATCTCTTCTTCCCAGATTTCTCCTTCTCTTTATTCTCTCTGCCTGCCAGCCCCGCGTATCCTTTCTCTTGTTTCACTGTTGACCATTCAGCTCTTTATTAGATCATCGGGTGTTTTAGACAGGCAAAGGAACACAGCTTCACAGTTAAACAAATGCAACATAAAAGAATGTAATATCTTTGCATCATTAAACCAATGTTCCACAGCATAAAGAAATGTAACTCATCTTCAACGAATATTTCCCAAGACATGGTGGTTACCTGCAGGCATTATGCGAGCCAGTTCAGCAATCTTCCTATCCTCTCCCCACTTTCTCCTTCTCTTCGCCTCCTTGTTTTTCCTCTTCTCTTCTTCATTTTCTCCTCTTCCTCTCCTGTATCTCCCTTTCTCCTCTTGTCTTTCATATTTCCTTCTTTTCTTTCCCCTCCTCTCCATCTCCTCCTTTATTCCCTCTGTTCCTCTACTCTTCCTGTTCTCTTTTGCTTCTTCCTCTGTCTTCATCTTCTTCACTCTCTTCCTCCCCACTTTACCTTCCTCCTCTTCTCTTCCTGCTCCTCCTCCTTTCTATCCTTCTCCTCTTCCTTCTTGTCTTCTGCTTTCATCTCATTCTCCTTTCCTCCTTATCTCCTTCTCCTGCTCCTCCAATAGTCTTTTCCTAGACACTCTTCTTCACTTCTTATATACATAACTGCAGGCCTGGCCCACTATCACCTTTAGCAATATGCAAGCTGTTATTGATGGAATTGTACCCTCCCAAATTCTAACCTCTAGTATCTCACGACATGACCAAATTGGAAGAGATGGTCATAGAAGCAAGCGAATAAAAATGAAGTCCTTAGGATAACCCTAATACAATTTAATTGGTGTCCTAATGTGAAGTAAATATTTGGCCAGTGTGGTGGCACACACATGTAATATCTGTACTTGGGGGGTGGGGGTAGGAGGACTACAAGTTAGAGGCCAGTCTAGGTAAGAATCTGCCTCAAAACAAAGAAACAGACAAAAATCCCAAAGAAACAAAAGAGTAGACATAGAACACAGTCTTGTACAGAGGGAGCACTGTGTGAAGACACACAGAGAATGTGGTCAAGGACAAGCTATTGTAAAAGGCAATGCTTCCAACACCTTGATCTCTTAGCCTGCAGAACTGTGGGAAAGTACACTGAGTTCTTTGAGATCTGCGATCTCTGTTACTTTCTCATGACACTCTAACAAACTCAGAAAGTTCAAACCAACTTATGTCTCCTGATTTTTAGTCAATGATGTTCCTATTTGCCCTTTACACACGAAAAGTCACCTAGTGCCCCTACATCATATTTCCTTGCTGGTCTTCCCTTCTTTCTTTCTTTTTCTTTTCTTTTCTTTTTTTTTCAAAACGGTTTCTCTGTGTAACAGCCTTGGCTGACCTGGAAACTTGCTCCATAGATCAGGCTGGCCTGGAGCTCACAGAGATCCACCTGCCTCTGCCTATTGAGTGCTGGGATTAAAAGTGTGCACCACCACTACCCGACTTGGTCTTACCTTCTTAATGGGACTTTAAGTTCTGGAATTATAGATGTGTGTCACCACACTTCTGAAAGTATATTTTGGCTCTTTGGGTCTTCCTTCTTCCATTATTACTGTAGTACCATAAAAAATAAGAACATAATTATATACAGAGCATTAACTAACATTTATTTAATATTTAAATAAAGTACCTTAATAAAAGCTGATCATTCCTAAAATATCCTCAAACTTCAACCTCTTAGCTGTTTGTCTAGTTGTTTTTAAGATTTTTTTTATTATGTGTATGAGTGCTTTGCCTACATATATATGTGAACCACATGACTGCAGTGCCTGAGGATGCCAGAAGAGGGCATTGGATCTCCTGGAGCTGGAGTTATAGACAGCTGTGATCCACCAAGTAGGTGCTAGGAACTGAACCTAGACTATCTGCAAAAGCACAAAGGCTCTTAATCTCTGAGCCATATCTCCAATTCTGTTTGTTTGAGAGGCTCTCATGTAGCTCAAACTGGCTTCAAACTTGCTATGAACTTGAGGATGACCTTGAACTTCTGATTCACCTGCCTCCTTACCCCAAGTGCTATAATTACAGGTATATTCCACCATGTCTGATTCATGGGGTCTCTACGAATTGAACCTAAGGCTTTGTTTATAGTAGACAATCACCTGAGCTACAGATTCATCCTCAGCTTTGCTTTTGCTGTTTAGTTTTTGTGTGTTCTTTGAGACAGGATCTCATGCAGCTCAACTGGTTGCCCATTAGATACATGGTCGAGGGTGACCTTGAACTTTTGATTGTAGCAGGAATCTTAAAGAGTCTTATTAATAAAATCAAACCTGAGGCCAGTTATTGGGGTGAACACTTGTAAGATCAGAGAAGCAGAACAAGCCACAGCTTCCTCACCTCGCCAGTTCCTCCTCAGCTGATCCTGTTTCCTCAGACTGGATGCCTCTGAGTCCTCATCCAGAATGAATCTCAGCTGAACTGCTGCTAGAAGCCTGAAAGCTTAAACAGCCAAATGTTTAACTAGCCAAATGCTTCTAGTTTCTGGTCCTCATGCCTTATATACCTTTCTGCTTTCTACCATCAGTCCCTGGGATTAAAGGCGTGAGTCACCATGCTTGTCTGTATCCTTGAACAGATAGATTTCTGCCTCTGGAATGCTAGGATTAAAGGCATATGCTACCACTGCCTATCCTAAATATCTAGTGGCTTTTCTATTCTCTGACCCCAGGTAAGTTTATTAGGGTACACAATATTTTGGGGAACACAATACCATCACATTTGATCTTCTTACCCCCACCTTCTGAGTACTAAGTTTACAAGCCTGTACCACAATACCTTGCATCAGTCCAGTGCTTTGTAAACATTTGGTACTTATGGCCTTAATTGTTGTGGGATATTCCATTACACTGTGTGAAGATGTGTCACTGTGATTGGTTTAATAAAGAGCTGAATGACCATTAGCTAGGCAGGAAGAGGTTAGGCAGGACTTCTGGGGACAGAGAGCTCTCAGATGAAGACAGGAGGAGTCACAAGCTGGACTCAGGGAGGAGACATACAGGAGGAGAGGTAAAAGCCAGGAGTCACGTGGCAACACGTAGATGAATAGAAATGGGTTAATTTAAGTTATAAGGATAAGCCTAAGCTATAGGCTGAGCTTTCATAATTAATAATAAATCTGTGTCATTATTTTGTGAGATGGTGGCCCCCCAAAAATTCTATCAACACTTAATGGTTGTGATTCCCACATTTAGGAGAAACCCAGGCTATTTGTACCCTGTGATGATTTGCAGTTTGACAGAGACATGCATTTGAACTTCATTCCCTATCAGGCTGATATGCAGAGACACCCATGGACTTAGTCTTGTTGAGTGTAGCTAATCTCACAGCTATTATAGCTCAGAGCAGGAACTCTTACAAAGTTAGAACAACTTTGTCTCCTATGCCCAGGCTTTTTTCTTTAAAACTAACTGAAAAGAAAAGCAGCTGCTAGTGCTGGCAATGGAAGTGAGCAGAAAGGGTAGGATGCTAAGAAGGTCGTGATTCTTTTGCAGAACACAAGCTTCATGAAGGAAGTCACATATTACAGTAATCTCTGGCACTCTCAAGAGCCCCCTGAACATCTGTAGAGATGGAAAACTGAGTTTGCATCTTGTTTCCCAAATGCTTTTGCTCTGGAATGGGCAAAGCTTGTCTTTATCGTGCATCTCCCAGTATCCCCCAGCACGTGCAGTTTGCAAAGTACAATAACAAGCATTTGCTTCATGTAAGAAAACTAAAAGGCACCAAGTTTGCCTCTTCTCTACACCTTGGAACAGTAGGTGTCCCTTTTATGGAAATGAGGGTGAAACTAACAATTTGTGTGTCTTGCCAAGCCTGTTAAAATAGGAATCTCCCTGTAAAGGGTGTGTGTGAAATTTCCACAAATGCCGAAGAAAGATTTAGGTCAGGTGGATATAGACTTTAATTATCAGCTGTACACATTTTCAGCCTTTTGTGAAATCCCCAGGCTGCCAGCCCCAGGTAACCACTCTATTATTGGAGTGAAGTAGAGAGGCCCTCTTTCCTGAGAAATTAGAATCAGAAGTGTCACTTATCTTAAACTTCTATCCTAAAAGACAAGATCCTGGCATAGCGCCAGGAAGGACCATCCTTTTAGTCTATTTTTAGAGTGCTTGAACAGGGAAGCATGCTGTGTTGTAAGCTTAATGTTCAGGGTTCTCATAAGACAATATTTTTAAAAGGAGGATAAATAATAGATACTTGACTTTATTTGAATGTTATCTTTGTGGAAATCTCTAAGGTCCTTTTTTGCCCTTAGATCTTGTGGTTTTACATCTGAAAAAAAAACTATGTTGCTTTATTTTTTCTTATTTTTAAATGTTTTTAAACATTTAGTTCTTTGTTTAAGTGTGTGTTCCCACGCCAAGGTGCTCTTGTGTAGGACAGCTTGTGGGAGTCTCTTCTTTCCTGTAACCATGTGGATTTTGGAGATTGAACTGGGATTATCTGGCTTGGCAGCAAGAAGCAACTTTACCCTCTGACTCATTCCCATCCCTTATTGAAATAGTGTCGCATGTGGCCTAAGCTGGCCTCAGACTTGCTACCTAGTTAGGATGACCTTGAACTACTGATCCTCCCATTTCCATCCCTCAAATTCAATTATAAGTGAGCACAACTATGTCCAGTGATGAAATTATCTGTAAGGGTACACTCAAAGGACAACTTTCAATTAACTACCAGGGAGGATTAGTGTGTGTCTGTTATGCATGTGTACATGTTCTGTATGTGTGCACGTGTACGTGCTGGTATGAATGCACATGTGTGCATGTGTGAATGGAGGCCAGAGCTTGATATAGAATGTCTTACTGTATAATGCTCTCCACATTTTCTTTGACACAGGATCTCTTCTCACTGAACCTGGATCACACAGATTCAGCAATTCTAACTGGCCAGTGAGTTCCAGAGATCTTCCTGTCTGGTTCTGCCTCCCCACTTAGGAATAGAAGCACATGCTACTGTGTCTGGCTTTTTGTGTGCATATTGGGTATGGACTCAGGTCCTCATGCTTGCACAGAAAACACTTTACTACCTAAACCATCTTCCAATCCCTCTTTGGAGGACTTTTGATGATCAATTGATCTATATTATGAGAAATATAACATAGTAGACTATTATTTTAAGATGTGTTACATTTGTTTATGCTGTGGAACATTTTTTAATGATGCAAAGATGTGTTGCATTCTTTTATGTGGAGATTGTTTAACTCTGAGAAGCTGTGTTACAGTACCTATCTAAAACACCTGATGGTCTAATAAAGAGCTGAATGGCCAATAGCAAGGCAAGAGAAAGGATAGGCAGGGCTGGCAGGTAGAGAGGATAAATAGAAGGAGAAATTTGGGAGGAAAGAAGAAAGAGCAAGAGAGATTAAGGAGTGAGAAAAGAAGGGGCCAGCCACTGAGCCACCCAGCCAGCCACAGAGTAAGAGTGAAAGTAAAATATACAGAAGTAAGAAAATGATAAAGCCCAGATGCAAAAGATAGATGGGATAATTTAAGGAAAGCTGGCTAGCAACAAGCCAAGCTAAGGCTGGGCATTTGTGGGTTCCTGCCCCACCAGGAACTTAGGTCTCCTGAGAAGGGGAGACCTGGAACCAAGGAAAGTAAGTGTGCTGCTCACCTGTTCCCCAGCCTCCCTTTATCCCAGGAGACAATCAGACACAGTGGGGAGCCAAGTCAGGCAAGGACTCCTTTACTTAAAAACAGCAAGCTCTTTTAAAGCATAAAGAAAACAAGGTGGTGGTGGGGGTAAATGTCTCATTGGGCCAATCAGCTTGAAGGTTACCCAATCATGTGCCTAGTCTACAGTATTTACAGTGTTGCCCACAAGGGAATCATGTACTGACATCATCTTTCTTGACCTGAAGCTCCAATCATACTTTTGTAAACAGCTTGGGTTCTACCCTCTATACTCTCCCTCGGGGCCAGCTTTACTAGTACCTGGATCCATAGCCCATGCCCCCACAGGCATTCATAAGTAAGAATAAGCCTTCGAGTATGATTTATTTGGGAGCTGGGTGGCAGGCCCTCCAAAAGAGCCAAAAGAGTAAGAGTAGAAAACAACCCAAAACAGTATAAAACCAATCTGAAATACTTCAGTATCTATCACGTGTAGCTGGAATTTTTTCTCTGGGTCCCGCTAAGCCCCGGCAATCCGACAGCCCACTTATAAAATAAACACACAGATGCTTATATTTTTTACAAACTGTATGGCCGTGGCAGGCTTCTTGTTAACTGTTCTTATATCTTAAATTAACCCATTTCTATTAATCTATACCTTGCCACGTGGCTCGTGGCTTACCAGCATCTTCACATGCTGCTTGTCATGGTGGCAGCTGGCAGTGTCTCCCTGACTCAGCCTTCCACTTCCCAGAATTCTTCTTCTCCTTGTCCCATCTATACTTCCTGCCTGGCCACTGGCCAATCAGTGTTTTATTTATACAGAACAATAGCCACAGCACTTCCCCTTTTCTTTTTTTTTTTAAAGGAAGGTTTTAACTTTCACATAGTAAAATTACAGATAAAAAAACAATTACCAAGCAAGAATTACAGTTAAAATATCTAGTCTATTTATAATAACTATTTAATTGGCAAAATTAAAGAAGATATCCTATCTATCTTATATTTGTGAGTCTAAGGTTTTATATCTAACTTATCTTTTATCATAACTAAGGAAAATTGTAACTATCTAGCTTCAACTACATCAAAGACCTCAGAAGGATATACTATTACCTGAGAAATGGGACAAGGATGCAAGCAACTTTCGGGAGTCTTGCAGGGTAGACAGAGACAGCTGGCAGCCTGGACAGTCATCCAAAATACTCTTGTAAAGTTGGGGCATCTGTCTTTAGCCCACAGGCCTAGAGTCTCTCAGTCACTTTTTTTAGTGTCCTGTAGAGTGTCTGGCAGTTTCCTATGCAAAGCAGGAACCTGAAGGACCATTTTGTCAAGCAAAGTTTAGTGGTCACCTTTTTATGGGTCTTGTATGTCCAGTCGATCAAGCAGTCCAGGCAAGAACAGTTTCTTGCCCAAATGGCTATTTTTGCCAAGGTGAAGATAAACTCCATACAGAGTGTCTTTGAAGCCCATTCTCCTCTCTGAAGTAAATCGGTGCTGCCAGGAGCAGACATGTCTCACTGTCCAGAAAGTTTAAATTTTTAAAATATTTTAAATGCCATATTCTGTAGGTCTTTGAAGTATTTGAAGATTACCTATCTATCCGAAATATATCTATATATACCTAGAAGACTTAACTAACATGGCTACGAGTATGTTTATCATAGATGACTAATTATTAATCTGTTTTTAATTAGCCATTACAATTTTAAATGAGCTGTACAAACATAACACCTTAAACAAGAGTAGAAATATACACACAGTATAACAAAATTAACTTTAAGTTTGTATCAATAAACTAAAATCTATACCAATGTAAAACATTTTAAACAAGTTGCTCTTTAAAAGTAGGTTCATTAATCTACCCTTTTATCCTATCATATCCTCTTTTCTTCCTTAGAAAGAGATCACATTTATAATCAACCTGATTTAAATAAAACATTGGTTTTTCTCTGTCCCACACCAGAGGGCTCTTCTGATTTGGGACATAAGAATCTCTTAACCTTTTTTTTTTTTTTTTTTTTAGCAATATGCCTGGGTTTAGAGAGGGAATGAGCCAATTCCATCTCTAAAGCCAGCTTGGTATACTTGGGAATTTGGGAGTAACTTTTCTTACTACTTCCTGCTGGAAGGGGGCGCTGTATCTTATGGGGACACAAAGAAAATTTTAGGATTATGTAGTAGTCCGTGAGGGTGTATTGTCTGAGCCAGTTGCCTTGAAACGGTTCTGGATGTTGGATCATCTGGACCTTGGTGTCATCGGAGACCTTTTAGGGGGTCTTGGCTGGTCAAACCTGATGTATCTTAATCTGGAACAAATCCATAGCCTCTGGCTTTCTGTGGAAACAAAAGCAGAGCCTCCTTTCCAAAGTAACATATCCTTACATGCAAATTTTGAAGTCAAGGTATCTTTAAAATATCCATATTGGCTTAACTCAACAGCTTTTACAATCAAATGTTTTTCTGCAGTTAAAAATATCAAAGAGAACATAATCCAGATTCTCTGAGTGATATCCATTTTTATGTGACTTCTTTTTTATATTAGTTTTACTATCTCTTTAAAGACTTTATTTTTTAAAACTATGTATTTGTTTATATAACTGTATATATCACCTTTTTTGTCTCTTTCAAGCCTACGTACATTTTTTACACACATTGTAAACTATTTCATCTGAATCTGTCTTATTGTGAATCTATTGCTTTAAACTGCAGCATTTTTAAGACTGAAATGGGTGCTGTGGCTGCTGGCTCTGCCCACCTCAGATTCCCAACATGGCGGTGGTACGATTACTGCCAGCTCTGGGAGCCATCGTGGGTCTATCCTTTTATCCAAGCAGCATGTAGCTCGGAAACTTCTTTTTTTTTTATACTAGCAAAGGCTAAATCCAACACACAGCAGCAGCGTAATGTGCCACTTGTAGATGCCTCATTTCCGCCATACTGCAGGTCAAGCGCAAATGCCAGGAACCTGCCAGTTTTGTGGCGACTAGCTGCCCATATGAGACATGAAGCAGGAACCTGGTTTTGGCTCTGTTTAGAATTGCTTATCAAATATTCTCAGGTTTAAGGTGGAAACTTGAGCCGTTGGGCGCCATTTGTAGCTGGAGTTTTTTCTCCTGGTCCTGCCAAGCCCCGGCAGTCCAACAGACCACTTATAAAATAAACACACAGATGCTTATATTATTTACAAACTGTATGGCCGTGGCAGGCTTCTTGCTAACTGTTCTTATATCTTAAATTAACCCATTTCTATAAATCTATACCTTGCCACGTGGCTCGTGGCTTACTGGCATCTTCACATGTTGCTTGTCATGGCGGCAGCTGGCAGTGTCTCCCTGACTCAGTCTTCCACTTCCCAGAATTCTCCTCTCTCCTTGTTCTGCCTATACTTCCTGCCTGGCCACTGGCCAATCAGTGTTTTATTTATACAGAACGATATCCACAGCAATCACAGGGTCTATCAGGAAGTTCAATCTGTAGAATTTTACCTATACAATTCCCTTGTTGATGTATTACTTAAGAAAATTGATGCTGGTGATAGTTGTGTATGCCTTTAACGCTGAAACTCCAGAGGCTAACCCAAGAAGACTCCCATGAGTTCAAGCTGGCCTGCATTACATAGAGAGTACCAGGTAAGCCAGGAATACATAGGGATACTGTCTCAACACCCTCTCCACAAAGGAAAAAACAAGATAAATGAAGTTAGGGGGACATACATTCTTAGATAAGCAATAACAAAGGGAGTTTCTGTAGACTCACCCTTCAAGACATGCTAAGGGGACTCCAGGCTGAAAATAAAGAATGCTAGAGAGTACCTCATAGTCATGTAAAGATGTAAAGATTTCTGAAGCCGCGTGGTGGTGGCACATGCCTTTAATCCAAGCACTTGGGAGGCAGAGCCAGGCAGATCTCTGTGAGTTCGAGGTCAGCCAGCCTGGTCTACAGAGTGAGATCCAGGACAGGCACCAAAACTACACAGAGAAACCCTGTCTCGAAAAACAACCAAAAACAACAACAACAACAACAACAACAAAACAAAAATATTTACTAACAGCTGGAAAACAACAATGAAAGGCATTAAAAATGAAAATAAATAGGAAGGTACTGGGGAGATGGCTCAGTAGCTGAAACACTTGCTTGACAAGTGAGAAGACAGGAATTTGGATCCCCAGAACCCACATAAATGTTATAAGAGCATGGTGAGTCACTTGTAATTCCAGTGTTTAAAAGGCAGAGACAGGAGATCACAGAGGAAGCTGGTTAGAGAGACAAGCCATTTTAGTGAATTCTGCATTCAGTTAAGAGACCCTGGCTTTATGGATAATGTGGAGAGCAATCAAGGAAGACTCCCAGTGTCAACTTTGGTCCTCTGCATGCACATACATAGCACACCTGCACCCACATTAACATATATCCTCTCATGCTACATGCCACACACACATACCCATGAGAAAAAGAATAATAAATAAAATTCAATAAGATAAATGGGAAGCCTGGTGCAGTGGTGCATACCTGTAGCCCCAATACTTAGGGGACTGAGGCAAGAGTATCTCAAATTTGAGAATGCCCTGGGTTACACAAGACGCTGTCTCAAAAATGTGCCACACACATTTATATATATATATAATGGAATACTATTCAACTATAAAAAATAATGAAATCTTGTCATGTGTAACATGATTGAGACTGGAGACTATTATGTTAGATGAAATAAGCCAGGCACAGAAGGATATACCACATGATCACATTCATATGTGGCATCTAATAAAGCTGATGTTGTAGAATTTGAGAGTAGAGGGACTGGGATGTAGCTCACTTAGTAAAGTGCCTACCTAGCATAAATGAAATCATGAGCACTCTATCCACAGCACCTCAACAAACGGGTGTGGTGGCACAACTCTTTAATACCAACACTCTGGAGGTGGAAGCAGGAGGATCAGAAATTGAAGGTCTTCTTTAGCTACATAGCGAGTGTCAGGCCAGCCTGGAACACAGGCATTTTTTGTCTAGACAACAATGTCTGCAACAAAGTTGAGAAACAACAGTGTTTACCAGAGATGGGGAGAGTAAGGAGGAGGATGGAATAGGGAAAGCCCAATAAATGGATGCTGTTTTAAAGTTAGAATAAAAGACCTGCTGTTCTAATGCAAAGTAAAGTGACCATAGGTAACAGTTATCTACTTTATTTAAAAAACAAAACAAAACAAAACAAAAAAAAACACCTTTTGAATTTCAACTTTTCACCACAAAAGGACAATAAACGTTTGAGGAGAATGTTACATTTATTTTTATCTTTAAAATGTTTTCAGACTTTTGAAACAGTGTCTCACTATGAAGAACAGGACGACCTTGAATTTGCACCAAACCTTTCTTACTCTCCCAAGTGCTGGGGATTACATTCCTTCTGCTTTCAACCATGCTCAGCAGAAAGCTCTAGCTGCATTGATTTACACATTACACAGTATATCCATGTATGCCATCCGCCATGGTGTTCTATTAACATGTGTTAATTTTATTTTCTTTATTAACATATGTGCTGGTTAGTTTTTGCCAACTTACAACCACTTGGGAAGAGGGAACTTCATTTGAGAAAAAGCCTCAATCAGACTGGCCTGTGGGCAAGCCTGTGGGACATTTTCTTGATTGATGATTGATGTGGGAGGGCTCAGGTCACTGTGGGTGGTGCCATCCCTAGGCAGGTGGTCCAGGGGTGGATATGAAAGCAAACTGAGCAAGCCATGGGGAGCAAGCCAGTAAGCAGCTTTATAATCTCTGCTTCAATTCCTGCCTCCAGGTTGAGTTCCTCCAGGAACTCTCTGCTTGAGTTCCTGATTTAACATCCCATCATGGATTATAAACTGTAAGCTGAAATAAACCCTTTCCTCCCCAGGTTACTTTTGCTCATATTGCTTATCACAGCAAGAGAGAAGCAAACTAAGACAGCTAGAAATATGAATTAAAGAGAATCCCAAAAGTTACTAGTGATTTTTTTAAATAAATAGAAAAATTCATCCAATATCTTATTTGAAATTTCAAGGAACTCCAAATAGCCAAAATAATCTTGAAAAATGACAGAATTGGAGGACTCAGTTTTCAAAAAAATCCTAAACATTTGCGTGTGTGTGGTGTGGTATGGTATGTGCATGTACACTCATGCCATGGTATGCATGTGGAGCTCAGAGACAGCTTGCAGACTATGATCTTCCCTTCCACATCCTGGGGTTCGGGAATTGAACTCAGGTTGTCAGCCTTGGTGGTAAGCACCCTTCCCCACTGAGCTATGTCATTGGCCCTGTTTTCTTCAACTTCAGAACTAACTACAGAACTAATGATAGCTAAACTGTGTTACTGGAGTGAAAGTAGATACATAGATCAGTGGGGTGGAATCAAGTTCTCAGAAATATACCTTCACATACCTGTTTATGTTATTTTCTTTTCAATAAGGGTACCAAGAACACTTAGTGGAAAAGGATAAACGGTTCTGGAAAAGCAGAATATCCTCTAGTAAAAACAATGCAATTGGACCCATCCTTTATATCTTGTTAGTATTTGAATCTGAAATGCCCCCCACTGGTTCTTGTTTTCAGCACCTGTTCCTGGTGGGCGGTACTGCGTTGGTAGGCTCTGGATAGTGGAGGAGGCTGAACCTAGCTGGAGGGAGTCGGTCATTAGGGATGGGCCCTTGAAGGGAAGTAGATTATCTCAGCTTCTGCTTATCTCTCTTTGCCTCCTAGTTCACTGCCAAGTGAATGCGCTGCTGCCACATGCTCCCATTTCCTCAGACGGTCACTTTACTTTGCCTTGGCTGCCATGATCACATGTGACCCTCGGAAACAGTAAGTCAAGTCTTTCTTAAGTCGTTTCTTTCGGGTCTTTGTTTGTTTGTTTGTTTGTTTTGGTTTTTCAAGACAGCATTTCTCTGTATAATAACCTTGGCTGTCCTGAAACTCACAACATAGATCAGGCTGGTCTAGAACTCACAGAGATCCACCTGCCTCTGCCTTCCGAGTGCTGGGATTAAAGTCGTGTGCCACTACTGTCCAGCTTCTGTAACGTCTTTTGTCACAGTGAGGAGAAATGAAACTAATACACACTATATACAAAAATCATAATGAACCAAAGGCCTATATGTAAGAGCTATGATCAGTGCTCACTGAAAATATGGTCTGTCCCCTCGACAAAGCTCCTGTCCCCTTTCTCTAGAATTGTTAGGCAGGAACTGCAAAATCATGTAAGTCAGCAGGAATGCAAAATAGGCTAGTACTTCACAAATGCCACTCACAGGCAAAGCTGGCCGCATCAGCTTCGCCTGAGGAGCTTTAAAAAAGGAAGTGAAGCAGACTGCATGGGATTCTCACTCTGGAGTTTGAGAGCTGAATCTAGAGGTTCCTATTCGAAAGCTCCTCAGGAAATTAAGTCTGCAGGCAAAGCCAGGTTGGGGAATCACTACCTTGGGGCTTGAACCTCACATAGGAGGTTAGAACTAGAGCCTTAGAACTCTCAGTGTGGCCTGTGGATCAGCATCATCGGCATCACCTGGAAGCTTTCAAGGGACAAAATCTTGGAGAATGAGGATGTGCTTCTTGGGAGGTAGAGGCAAATAGATCAGAAGTTCTGGTCAACCTGGGCTAGATGAAACCCTATCTTAAAAACAAGGGAACAAAGAAAGAAAGGAACACAATCTTAGGTCTCTGCTAGATGTGCCTGTAATCTCAGCACTTGAGAGCTGGAGTCAAGATGATCCCTTAGAATTTGAGGCCAGCCTGGATATTTTAAATTTTTATTATTTTATGTGTACAGGTGTTTTGCCTGCATGTATATCTGCAGCATTTGTGTGGCTGGTGCCCTTGGAGGCCAGAAGAGGGCTGGAGTTACAGATGGTTGTGAGATGCCATGTGGGTGGATGCTTGGAATCAAACCCAGGTCCTCTGGGGGAGAAGCCAATGCTCTTAACCCCTAACCCATCTCTCCATCCTCCACCAAGCTAGATTTTCAGATTCCTCAGAAACCTTCAGATGTATTTAGCTACAGAAGGTTTTGCAGGAAAAGGAGAATTTGCTTAGTCTAAGAGCTAAGCCTCCTCTGACTAGCTGGCTAAGAACTAGAATTCTAGTGTGTAACTAGGGGCCAACCATGGCCCTTCTCTAGCCTAAGATTCCCCTGAGACACTTAGCAAAGTACAACTTGGAGATATATTATACAGCTTACTGGGTCCCACCCAGTATTTCCAATTCAATGGGCCCTGGATGAAGCCTCCAAGTTTACACTTCTAACAGGTAAATTTTGGGTTACACTGATGCTACTTTGTCTGGGGAACACACCTTTATAATCATTTGCTCAGGCTAAAAGACCTCAGTTCACATAAGAACTTCATCAGATCAACTTCCTCCAAGCTAAGAATGGTCCAGAGGCAAATGAACTTGCAATCTTGTGGTAGAAATGAGTTAAGTTTTCCAGTATAAACCGTATCATGACCCCAGAAAGAGCCACGCACTATGAGTCAGGTATACCATCCTATGGCAATGACCAGGATACGGAGATCTTGGGTGCATTAGTTTGGATTTGCAATGTCTGTCTGGGATTAGATTGGTCTTACGCAATGTATGGAGGTTGAGCTGGCTTTCTGACATTCTTAGACCTATTATGGTATGTAAGGTGACCATCCTCCCCTTCCCAAGATTTTCTGGCTTTTGTGTAGAGGATGTTTTCAAAAGATTTATCTTAAGATATACTCACAGGAGAATGTGACCTTTCTAAATGTGACCTTGCTAAAATTGCCAGTGTCCCTGTTTTTCTTTTCCATAAAGTTTCAGAACCTCTGAGCCTTCTCTTTCTACAGCCCTCTCAGTTGTGAAGTCAGTCTTGTCTTTTGCAGGAAAGCTGCCTTCCTATAACTCTTCTGCAGACACAAGTGGGTCTGTAGCAACAGTTCTTTGCAATGTGATTTTGAGTATTTAAAATGGCTCCTTCCCAAAAGTCCAAATGCAGCGAGTCTTGACTCGGAGTTCCTTCCTGATCTTTCCATGCTAGTTGTTGCTCTGCTCTGGTTGATCCTAAGGAAGGCTTTGAAAGTGAAACTGTTAGATTCAGTCCAGGCAGGTCCAGTGCCCTCCTCCCAGGCTGAGCAAAGTGTCCCTGCATAAGCCCCAGGTTCCAAACAGTCTTTGCCCTGGAGGAGATGGGAATGGGGGGTGGGCTGGGGGGAAGAGGGGAAGACAGGGGAATCTGTGGCTGATATGTAGAATTGAATTGAATTATAAAATTTTAAAAAATATATAAAAAAAAGAAAGTGAAACTGAGCCATTGAAGTGGCCAGGTGATCTTTGAAAGGGCCAGGTTTATAAAGATTTGGTTGTGCTGTTATGTAGCAGGCTTTCTTTTGGGCCACCAACCAGTTCCCAAATCGTGACATGGAGACTTCTTATTAGTTATGAATGCTCAGCCTTAGCTTATTCTCGATTCTTGCTAGCTCTTATAACTTCATTTAAGCTGTTTCTCATCTACATTTGGCCCCGGGGCTTTTTCCTTTTCTTTCCTTCTCTATGCCCTACTTTTCCTGCTTCTTCCGTGTCTGTCTGGAGGCTGCTTGGCTGGCTAGTCCAGGGTGGCTCCCTCTCTTTCTCCCTCATTCTCTCTTCTCTCCTTCTCTCCCCAAGCCTAGATTCCTCCTCCTACTTATTCTCTCTTCTTACCAGCCCTGCTTATCCCTCCTCTGCCTAGTTATTGGCTGTTCTGCTTTTTATTACAACAATCTGGTGCCTCAGGCAGGCAAGGTAAAACAGCAACACATCTTTACATAATTAAACAAATGCAGCATAAACCAGTGTAACACATCTTTACATAGTTAGACAAATGCAACATAAACAAATGTAACATAACTTTACATAGTTAAAGTAATATTCCACAACACTGTTACGCATAGATTTTAGCATGCAGTGATTCTAAAGGCACAGTTCTTTGAATTGTAGATTACAGCAATGCCTATAATCAGAACACGTAGGAGGTGGAGGCAGGAGGATCAGAAATTCAAGGTTATTCTCTATTACATAGTGAGTTTGAGATCAGCCTTGGCTACATGAGAACATGTTTCAAAGGAAAATAAATGAGAGAGTATGAAGGTTTAGAAGTACTGCACTAAGGTAAACTATGTGGGCTACTAAACCCATATACACATAAGTAACAGTAAGTGAACAAAGCAGTTGTATTTATACATTTATATATACATATATAATATATAGTGTAGATACAAAATAAGAGGCTTTGAATTTAAAAAGGAATAGGGGAGGGAGACAGGGGAAGAGCTAGAGGGAGAGGAGAGAGGCAGAAATTATGTAAATACAGTATTCATATATGAAAAATTTCAAAATAAACTTAAAAAGTAGACTTTAAAAGAGAAATATAGTTCAAGGCCAGCCTGGACTATAGAGCAAGTTCCAGGACAGCCAGAGCTACACAGAGAAATCCTGTCTCAAAAAATAAAAGAAAAAAAACCTAAAAGAAATGTAATTTAAAAATTTCAAAAGTATAAAAATTCATGTGTATAAAATATCTAGATATGAGAATACATATTTTTAACATTAAAATTTAAAATTTCTTTGTCTATAGCAAAAATTTCCACTGTGTTCATGTAATCAGCTTCTCTCATATGTGAACTATTTTATGTATAATCATATATATATATAATTATGGTGACAATATTGAATTTCATTACTTTTTTCCCAATACCTAAAATTATTTTATTATGGAAAAATTATTTCATAAAATACTATTTTATAAGATTTCTAAATTCTATATTCTTTGTATTCTATATAAAAATGGGATTCCCTTATTTCAATAAATTATTTTGATGTAATTCAAAAGTATGCCAAATCTAATTATATTGTACTTTGAGTATTTGATGCTCCAAAGATCACACATGAAATAATTTAGAAAAACATAAAATACAAAAACATGTTAATTGATTATGAGCAAATTAGTTAAATAGAGTTCCTAAGCATGTCAATTTTCATGTAATTCTGTACAAGGAGCCAGAAGGTTTAGATTTAAGCCAAATAACCACAGAAGTGTGAGTTTGCAGAGGCTCTCTAACTGCAAATCTTTTTACATGAAGATGTGTGTACTAGCATGAGCAAGAACCCTGTGATGGTAAAATGGGAATTAAATATGGCATTGTATGTAAAGGCATATAAACTATTGTAGCCCACTAGGTTTCCTAGTGGCTGTACCCAGCAGGACTGCATAAGAGGTTGATTGGACCATGGGCCTGAGTATCAGGTGTTTGTTAGGGTCTCCACTTGACTGTACTACATTGTTATAAATAGCCTTTTGGAATAAAGTGCTGGCCAGTGGGTAAGGATCCAGGCCCACTCGGTTCTATCCTGTGTTTTTCTCTCTGTTTTCTCTCCCTTCTCTCTTTATTTCTAACTAAATCTCTCATTCCTCAAGAGTCCCTGGGGTAAATAAATATGGGGGCTGGTCTGCCACAATAAACAATGCCTAGAATAAACATATCAAACACATGCTTCTAAAAGAAAGATGTGGGCTAAAGCACCTCAGAAGGAATGGGGCGGGCATATCACAATTGCCTTTTCTTTACTATGATAGAACGGTTTACCCAGACTGGAAGTAGGGTGAGGCAAATGAGATATTCAACCTGCAAGCCCACGATTCCATCTTCAGTTTTTTCCAAGTGCCTTGCCTGCTGTGGTACTATGGTCTTGAAAAGTGGATTGCTCAGGCTCTAAAGGCTCCATGCAACCTTGATGCCTAAGAAAGACCTTAGATAGCCTCACCTTTTGTCTCTGGCTGTCGTTAGGCAGAACTGTAAACTGTGTGGCCAAGCACTGAAGTTATTCCTCAACACACAGTGAAATGTTTGGTAGCCTGAGAGCGTTACTAGGTGGGAGAATTAA
This sequence comes from Peromyscus nudipes, assembly GCA_902168325.1. Lineage (NCBI taxonomy): Eukaryota > Metazoa > Chordata > Mammalia > Rodentia > Cricetidae > Peromyscus > Peromyscus nudipes. The sequence continues at coordinate 14,657 of CABHPH010128997.1, read as the reverse complement.
ATATTAGCTGACTGTGAAGTTAAGCAGGCAGAAACTTGAGTGGCCTCACACAATGAAGATTACAGACTTAACAGAATTCATTTTGCATAGCCATCAAACAAACAGACAGTCGCAACAACAAACAAGAAAAAAGAGAAACAGTAATTAACCCCATAGGTGGACTGGATTTCCAAGGTTGTCGTATTATAATATTTAAAGCATCCAGTTTTCAATACAAAGTTAGGAGGTACACAAAGACACAGAAAAATATCATCCTTATTTGTGAAAAAGGACTATTAAGTGAAATCACCTGGTTTCCAGGAAATGAAATCCATTCAAAAAAGAAAGAAAAAAAGTTGTGAGGCTGGAGGGATGGCTCAATGGATAAAAGCCTTTACTGCTTTTCTAGAGGCCTCAAACTTCTTTATGCAGCCAAGGATGACCTGGAACTTCACATCCTTCTGTCCCTATCTCTTGATGTTGGGAATACAAGCACAAAAATCCATTTGGTGCTGGGAATCAAAATTAGGGTTTCTCACATGCGAGGTGAACACACTACCAACTGAGCTACATGTCCCTGAGTTCTGATTCTAAATGTATTTCAAGGCATTATATTCTCAAAAAGTTACCAGGGAAAGGGAAAACATGGTGGCAACGGCAAAGTTCTTCACATCTACAGAATCCAGTCATGGGATTAAAAGACATCTGGACATCATCTTCTGCAGGATCACTATTTCCAGTGCTCATGGATGGGGGAGACTCTGCAATAGAGAGTCCCCTAACACTAATACCCACACTCCAGTAATGTTAGTGGTCCCTGATTAGCATTTTCAAAAGTCGTTTCCATTCCTTTGCCTTTAGAATGGTTATACACTGTCTTTGAAAGCCGGAGATCTTCCCGGGAATTGTCTTCAAGTAAGTCATTCTATAGGCAGGAAAAGTGAAACCTCAAATGGAGCTGGGGGCCGCTCTGTCATGACCCAAAGCTAGAGCAACAAGCAAGGTCTCTGAACTTTCAGGCCAGCACCTGTGTCACACTGCCTGTTTCCTTGACTCTTTGTCCAACCTCTTTCAAGAATGTTTCATTCAAGAAAACATGGTAAACAGTCACTACAGTTCCCTTTCCTTTTGCTTTCAATGTTTGCAAAGCAGGCCATTGGAGGAGTCAAGTTCCTCAGGCCTCAGCATAAACCAGTTTCTGGCGTCACTAGCTCAGTACCCTTGGCAAACTTCCTTTGTCTCTGAGCTTCTGTGTTGTTCAATACAGGAATAACAAGACCTACCTCCTGTGGTAGTAGTGAGGCTGACACAGGTTAATGTCCATGCAGTACTGTGGGCATCACAGTAAATAAGATGTATTTGTAATTGGGCTGAGGATGTAGCTTAATTAGTAGAGTGCGTGTATGAAACCCTGGGTTTAATACCCGGCATCTCATAAAAATTGGGTGTGGTGCACACCTGTAATCCTAGCACGTAGGAGGTGGAGGAAGGAATACCAAAAAGTCAAAGTTATCTTCAGCTACATGCAGAGTCTGAGGACTGGCTCACTGTTCTCTGTGGGCTTTTGGAAGCCTGCTGTTCTAGCTAGTTTAATGTTAACATGACACAAGCTGCAGTCATTTTGGAAAAGGGAACCTCCATTGAGAAAATGCCTCCAGCAGATTGGCCTATGGACAAGCCTGTGGTATATTTTCTTGATTGATGGTTGGTGTGGGAGGGCCCAGATCACTGTGAGTGATGCCACCCCTGGGCTGGTGATCCTGGGTGCCATAAGAGAGCAGGCTGAGTAAGCCATGATGAGCTAACCAATAAGCAGCACTCCTCCTTGGCCTCTGCATCTGCTCCTGCCTCTGGGTCCCTGCCCTGTTTGAGTTCCTGCCTCATCTTCTTTGATAATGGACAATGCTATGGAACTATAAACTAAAATAGTTGCTTTTTGTCATGGTATTTTCTCACAGTAATAAAATCCCTAAATAAGACACGCGCAGAGCAAATACAGAGATGCCAGGCTGAACCCATGGCTAGGAGCATTAAGAGATCTGAGGCAGCATCAGCAGGATAGATGAAGTGCAAATCCTGCCTCAAATCTATCTTTGCCACCAACAGGAAGGAAATACTATAAACAACATTTTAGGGGCTGTCATTGAATGTAGAAATGTGTATGAAACTATGATAATGGTTTGGAAGCAGAGTTTGATTTGTTTTTGTTTACTTAAACCTGCAAGAGCTATGCCAAAATATGAAAAATCCACTCTGCAGGAGACTCCTATATAATGTGCTTTCATTAGAATTTCTTGTTTTATGTGGTTCTTTTAGTTCTCAGTGTTTGTTCCCGTGGGAATCTGGTAGAGCAGAGGTGCTAATGGCTGACTTCTTGCTGGTATTCAATATGCTCTTGATTTGGTGTGTTTAGTGTGTCACTAACTCTTGAAGAAAGACAGTTTGGAGTGTTTTCACTCTAGCAATCATTTTCTAAATTTCTATTTAAACTTAAGTAGATTTAATATTTGTGTGTGTGTGTGTGTGTGTGTGTGTGTGTGTGTATGTGTGTGTGTGTGTGTTTTTGCACCAGCACATGTGGAGGAGGTCAGAGGATAACTTATGGGAATCATTTTACCTTTATATGGGTCTCGAGGAGTAAACTCAGGCCACTAGGCTTGCATGGCAAACAACTTTACCCATTGAGCCACATTTAAAAAAAAATATTTTGAGGGCCACACTGCTGCAGAGGCCATGCTGATATGAGTGGCCTGCACTGCCACCTGGGGCCATGGTGACATCTGAGCCTAGGCTGATGATGGGGACTATGTCTGGGTTCATGGTCCTACCACAGCCGGGGTCTATGTTGATGTCTATGGCCTATGGTGCCACCAAAGACCATACAGATGCCCAGGGTCTAGGCTGCATCCTGTGGCCACATTGGTGTCCAAGGGCCCTGCTGATGCCTTTGTGGTGGTGGGGATATGCTGATCTGAGTGGCCTGTGCTGTCATCTGGGGCCAGGGTGTCCTTAGGCCAGGGCTGTGGCCGAGGGCTATGTCTGGTTCCAAGGCCCTACAGCAGCCAGGGTCTGTGTTGATGTCTGTGGCTCCTGTTATCACTGAAGGCCATGCCAATGCCAGGGGTCTGGGCTGCTGCCTGGGACAATGTTGGTATCTTAAGGCTTTGTTGCTGCCAGGGCCATACTGATCTGGGTGGCCTGTAATGCCAACAGGGCCATGGTGATGTCTGGGCCTGAGCTGCTGCCAAGGACCATGGCTGTGTCCATGGTCCTGCTGCTGTTGGGGTCTGTGATGATATCCATGGCCCATGTTGCCACAGGGGGTCATAGGAACCATGTGCGTTGAAATCTGTGCTGAGCCAGCCCCACCTCTCACTGGCCCTAGGATAGCTGGTTCTGCCCCTCACTGGTCACTGCAGCAGGAAAGCTGGCCCTTGCATTCGGAAGAGATGGTCCCACCCCTCACCATAGGCATGGGAGAGCTGACCCTGCTGGCATGGGTCTAGGAAAGCTGGTTCTGCCCCTTACCTGAGGTGGTTAGTCCAAGTGGCCCAGACCAACCTGCTCAGCTACCACCCGGACCCACATCCTGGACCTTGGGTTGGCCCACCCTACCATCTACCCCATCTATGACCTGCTGGAGTTTGTGAAGGGACTAGTCCTATAAAATGATAACAGCAGGATCTCCATGACTCTGGGCAACAGCAGGATATCTGAGAAGAGTTTCACTGAGAGTCCAGTGATGATGCTGTGTCAGAGGCCTTGAACCAGACCAATGACTCATTGTAATGAACATTTTGTGGGTGGGGCTGATTGGACAAAAGGGTACACTGCATGACACACTGCAGTACCCAGTGCCACTAGGATGAATGACAAGGTGTTGGAAAGATGGGGGATCCAGGTGGTTTTTGTTTTGTTTGTTTTTAATTGTTTTTTTTGTGGCGGGGGTTCTTTTTTGGGAGGATACTACAGGGGTGAGGGGAAGAATGGAGGGACTGGGAGGTTAGTGGGATTGGGGTGCATGATGTAAAATTCCTAAAGAACCAATAAAGAGAGACTGGACTCGGCCCTCTGCATAAACGAGACAGTTGTGTAGCTTGATCTGTTTAAGGGTCCCCGGGTAGTAGGATCAGAATCCATCCCTGGTTCATGAGCTAGCTTTTTGGAGCCCACTACCTATGCTGGGACACCTAGCACAGCCTTTACATTCAGTACAGCCTGCCTCTACTGAATGTATCAGGCTCTGCTGACGCCCCATGGGAGGCCATACCTTGTTGGAGGAGGGAACGGGGGTGAGGTGGGGTGGGAGTAGGGGGGAAGGCTGGAGGGGTAGGAGGAGGGAAGAAGGGGATCTGTGATTGATATGTAAAGTGAATAAATAATTTCTTAATTAAAAAAGAACCAATAAAGAATTATAAAAGAAATAAAAAGTACTTTTATGAATACTATGAGAATTTTATACAATATATTTTGATCATATTCACTCCTGCAACTCTTCATAGATCCACCTCCACCTCCCTACCCACCCAACTTCATGTTCTCTCTTTTAAAAAATATTTTAAAATGTTAATTAAAATATAATTACATCCTCTCCCTCATTCCTTTTCCCATTTAGTCCAGTTTATGCTGCTCAAATACTCATGGACATGGAGCTTGACTTTGAGCATGGTTGATGTACCAGGGGTCACAAATTAAGTAAAACTAATTCTCCAACTCCCAACAGCTATCAATTGCCAATAGTTCTTCAACTACAGGTGAGATTTTTTTGCCCCATCATGGTAGGATTTGGTCTGAGTTAAGCTTGTACAGGTATTATGCATGCTGTCACAATAGCTATGAAGTAATGTCTATAACTGCACTGTTGTGTCCATAAAACACTGTTTCCTCATAGTCACCCACCACTTCAGGTTCTTAGAATCTTTACACTCCCTCTTCTGGAATGATCTGAGCCTTGCAGAGAAGGGGTATGATTTAAGACTGAGCACTGCACATTCTTATTCTCTGCACTTTGACCAGTTGAGAATTTCTGTGTTAATTGTCGTCTACTGAAATTAGAGGCTTTTCTAATGAAGATTAAAAAACATACTAATCTATGGGAAAAATGCTAAATCACCAGGAGTCATTTAGATACTATGTTCATATAGCACAGTGGTTTTCAAATTTTGGGTCATGACGCCTTTGAGGGTAGAATGACCCTTAATGGGGGTTGCCTAAGACCGTCCTGCATATTTACATTATAGATATTTATATTACAATTAATAACAGTGACAAAATTACAGTTATGAAGTAGCAATGAAAATAATTTTATGGTTTGAGGGGGTCACCACAACATGAGGAACTGTATTAAAGGGTCACAGCATTAGGAAGGTTGAGAACCATTGATTTAGCCACAGATTATTGGTCCAGATAATGATGCCAGACATGGGGTCCATCTTGGGGAGGAGGTTTTAAATCCAATCAGAAAGTATTTGGTTATGTGCATAATAGCAAGTGTGTATGGGACCACACAGGTGCCTGGAGAAGTATATGGAAGTCAGGGGACAGTTTGCAGATGTCAGTTATTTACTTCTACCATATGGGCATCAATTCTCTCATCCTATCTTGTGGGTCCTAGAGATCAAACTCATATCGTTGGGCTTGACAGTAAGGGCGTTTACCTGCTGAGCCATCCTGCAGGCTCCCTGGTTGTTTCTGTGGATTGAGCTGATAGTTGTTTTGATTTCCTAGGGTGATGCTATAACTGTTGGTGGGAATATAAGACGACATGGCAACTAGGGAATGCTAATGAGATTCCTTAAGAGGTTGAAAAAAGTGCCATGAGTGAGCTATGTTTGAAACATTTCCCAACACATTTGTCTTAGCAAAACATTGGCATTTAATGAATAACAACAAACACACAGACTATATAAACTTCTTTGGCTTTAATTTACCAAATAACACTAATTTAGCTTGGTAAGCATGACCCTTGGCTGTCATAATTTCTTTTATTCCCATGTTTCTTAATGTTTTTTTATGTTTATATTTGCTTACTTTAATTAGCATGCAAAGTAACGGGGTTCATAATGGCATTTTCATACATACTTTGTTTGTGTTGGTCATTCTCCCCAAGTACTCTCCCTCACAGTCCTGCTCCCTTTGTACTCAATTAGTCTCCTTTCCATTTTTATGTCACACGTATTCTAATTCCTTTAAAAATCTCTACCCTATTTGGACTCTTTGGAGGGGGATTTCATACGTTAGTACTATATTGACATCGTTTCCACCCTCCCCCCATCCTCTTCAACAATCCCCTCTGTGTCCTCCCCACTTTCTCTCAAATTCATGATGTCTTCTTTTAAATTCTTCTCTCTCTCTCTCTCTCTCTCTCTCTCTCTCTCTCTCTCTCACACACACACACACACACACATAGAAACACACACACCCTACTGACTATATTTAGAATACACGTGTTCACTCTCAGCTCACACATTCCATTTTATACAATGATACACAATTTAGACAGGCTAAAGGATAAAGGGTCTCTAGGGTTCAAAGAAGTTTTGTTTGTTTGTTTGTTTTTTGTTTTTCAAGACAGAGTTTCTCTGTGTAGTTTTGGAGCCTGTCCAATAACTCACTCTGTATACCAGGCTGGCCTTGAACTCAGAGATCTGCCTGTCTCTGCCTCCCAAGTGCTGGGATTAAAGGCATGCATGCACTACCACCACCTGGCTCAAAGTGTTATTACTGAAGACAGGTGGCAGAGAGCTGAGACAGATGCAGAGAGTCACTGTAGGTGGCTACTTAAAATGTTAACCTAAAGAACCCACTGGCAGAGTTGATTCAAAGTACAGAACTGGTTCCACCTTAACTGGGTCTAGACCACAGGCAACAGCAATAAGGGATGTGTTGAGCTGAAACCCCAGGGACAGAGTTGGCATATGCACTGCATGGGCTGATGACAGACAGGTGAGTGAATGCTAATCAACCCCTGTGTTAGATGCCCCTCCCTTCATAGGACTGTCTGAGAAGGTTGCATCATTGATTAGTCTAGCATGTCTGATAACTTTAATATGATGAGTTGATATGTGGTACAATTTTATTTGTGTATATAAATAAGTTATTTGTCAGTTTGAGCCTGATGGTTTGTGCTGGACAGATGGTGGTCATTTACTTGTACAAACAACATTCTGTTTCAGCATTTGCACTCAAAATGGCACTAACTGCTGGGTTATAAGATGGAGTCACTCAGGGCAAGGCATAGCATGAAATATACTGTGTATATGGTTTTCCTGGTCTGCCTAGTGAGTTTCAGGCTGTTGAGGCATGTACAATGAGACCCTATATCAAAACAAAACAAAATGTGTGTGTGTCACTGCAAATACCCATAAACAGATACAGAATTGAATATTTAAGCTGTGCTATATTCAGAGAGCCAGCAATCTAAAGACAGAGGACTAGCATTGCAAAATTTGCCTTTACTGTCCCATCTCCAGCTAGTACACTTCATAGAGAATCTGAACAAAGGAAGTTAATCATTCCAGAGTTTAGTTGGTAATGGGATCAGCCTTGTCTCTGATATTTATGGATAATTATCAAATTAATAATAATGATAATAATAATAATAGTAATATGGACTGTAAAATTGCCCCTACCTATTCCTCCTGTTTCTGGTCCCAATGAAAGCAAGCCTAGTCCTGATCTCTTGTCTATAAAATCAGATTAATGACTCAGCAGATTAAGGCTGATGACCTGAGTTTGATTCTTGGGACCTATGTGATGTGAGGAGATAACCATCTCCCCAAAATTGTTCTCTTATCCTCATACTCCCACAAGAGTGAGGAACACTCTGACATTTTCTTCTCTTCCTGGGGAGTGCATAGGGAGATGTACTTACAACTAAAATCATATATTGTGATCCTCTGGCCTCCTTGTATTGAAATTACACAAGCAGTCAGAATCTTGGCAAGCTACCTGGTTTGTCCCATCCTTGGAGACAATGCCCTTTGCTACAGGAAAAAATATATCCTTGCCTCGCCTCAGTCTTTGGACAAATAAGAGGATATGTGGGCTGAAGATGCATTTATGCAACACATTTTGAAGTATAGGAGGGACAGGAGTGGGCATGGAGGGTCATAGACACTACTCTCTTTTAGTTAGCCTTGGTAACTGTGAAAATTACCCTGGGGGCAAGATAACACACTTTGTGTTTCTGTAATATTGATTGTCTGTTCACACTTTTCACATGAAAATATCTTGCAGAGGTTATTTTGTTGTTGTTTTTGAAGACAGAATTTCTCTATGTAGCCCTGGCTGTCCTGGAACTCACTCTGTAGACCAGACTGGCCTCGAACTCAGAGAGATCCACCTGCCTCTGCCTCGTGAGTGCTGGGATTAAAGGCATGTGCCACTACTGCCTGGCTGCAGTGGTTATTTCTAATTTTTCATGATTTTCTTCTGAGACAAGCTCTCCTGTATCCCAGTCTGGCCTTAAACTCTCTGTGTAACTTAGAATGACTTTGAGTTCCTATTCCTCCTGTCTCTACCTCCTTAGTGCCAAGATTACAGGCATGTGCCACCATGCTCGGGTTATTGGTGCTAAGGAGAGTACCCAAGGCTTCATGCAACTAGGCAGTTGCTCTACTCTGTAGTGGGTAGCCATTCCAGCTTTGATCTGGAAGTTCCAACCCCCATTGAGGCTTCGATAATTGTCACGCCTACAAGGCGGGGCCAACAGAGGACCCTGAAGACCCGAGATCCGGATGGGCCAGCTCTCTCTGTTCCTGGACCCCGGACAGTGGAGGTTGACCAAGCAGAACTCCAGAGAACACTGCTGGACTGTGATATACCTTCCCCAGTCCCAGCAACCTACCTACCCCTTCATTTGTAAGTTACGCCACTAATAAACTTTCCTTTTAACTACGTGGAGTGGCCTTAATAATTTTACCAATATCTGGCGCTCATGTGGGGCAAATTCCAAAGGCCTGGGTAGCTCCCACCCTCACCTTCCTCTCCAGCTGGCAGGTGCTTGAAGCTACAGGTTACCGTATACAGAGTTCCGTAAAAACTTCTGTGGCAAGTTTAACCCCAGACCAGCAAAATCGCTGTGAGAGGGGCTTTCTTCCTCCTCCCTGAGTGCCGGCTCCCCATTGCCGGCTCCCCGCCCTAGCCTGAGGCTTCTGCAGTTTCACCTAGTTAAAATACACAGGGCACTGTCCCTTGTCCCCGGCGCGGGTTTGGAGCCATGCCTGTTGGCAGACCTATTGTCTGTGGAGGCAGAGAGGGGCTTAGAGTGGCCTGGAAGTCTCCATGACCTGAAGCTCCAGGGGGTCACTGGAAAAACTGCCGGCTGCTGGTGCTCACTCTGCTGCCAGCCAAGGCATCCAACAGGACCTGCTTTAGCGCTATACCAATGCCTCCTTCTGGCTGAAAAGTCCTACTACACCCCCAGAACCGCGGAAAGGTAAGATAGGCAAGTACCAATCTACACAGGGTAAAATCTCACTGTCTAACATCTATATCTCTATCAATCTAGAAAAGTTGTGGTTCCAATTCAATTATAAGCCAAGCTGGCTTTGGAGATGGAATTGCCTCACTCCTTCTCTAAACCCAAACATATTGCTAAAAGAAAAGGTTGAGAGATTCTTCGGTCCCATATCACAAGAGCCCTCTGGTGTGAGACAGAAGTAAACCAATAAAAAGGGACCATTGTCTTCAAGATTCTAATTCTCTCCATGCTTACTCCTGATTTCTCAGAATCCTTTCTTACATGTTGTGTCCTCTTTAAATCCAAATTTTCCATTTTGATAACAAATAAGTTTTTCCAATAGCAATCTCTGAAGTCTCCAGAAGGAAGATGGGGCCCCAACAACAACTCTACCCAATCCAGAATGATGCCATGGTAATCATCATCATACTACACTTCTTTCCATAATTTCAGACAATCTTACCCATTACTCTAAGACTTGCTGCAGAACCTACAGTTAGTCTAACTGAGATTTAACTATCTGAGCTTTCTCACAGTACCCAACAGAGATACCATCACCCCCTAAACACCAGGAAGCAATTCTAAGAAAACGATGCCCCTTCTCCCTAAGGTTTCATATTTCTCAGGGTTATGGATGATGGCTATACGGTTGGGGGTGGAAGAAAATATTAGACTCAGTATTCTCCTAAAAAAAAGGGGGGGGAGAAGAAATGGAATGGATAGGTATAAGATATTATGGTAGATTATTATATATACTAGTAAACAAATTTAGTAAAATAGCAGCCTTAGATAATTTGCACTGTAATTTGCACTGTTATGGATTCTTATATGTTGATACAAATGTAAACTATTTTTATATTCCTGTTTAAGATAATTTGTATATTGATACAAATGCAGAACTATATTTGTTATAATGTACATATATTTCTACTCTTATTTGAAATATTTGTATATTGATGCAAATGTAAATTTATATCTGTCATACTTTATGTATGTTCTACTTCTGTTTAGGATATTCTGTATATTGATATATATTTAAGATTATTGTCAAAGTGTATATTGCACTATATATTCCTACATCTGTTATAAATATCTTGTGTATTGTCACAATTTTGAAGTCATCGTCCTTTACTGTACATTTGCTTATAGACTGTTTACCTTGTTTACATGAAGCCTTAGTCCTTAGGTTATTTCGGTAGATAAGACTTATAGATTTATAATCACCTATGCTTGTCATCTCTATAGTTACATTAGTTAGGTTATCCAGATTTACAGATACATAGGTCAGATGGACAGGTAATCTTCAGACACTTCATAGACGTAGAGAATATGGCATTTAAATAACTTAGAATTCTGTTGACGTGAGAGACACAATTGCTCCTGGCAGCACCAATTTGATCCCGACAGAATGTTGGACTTCTAAGACATTTCCATTTGGAAGTTTGTCTTCTTGGCACAAAATGGCCTACTGGGCAAAGAACTGCCCTTGTCTCAACTGCTGACAATACAAGTGCTGTCCTTCTGGACAAGCGGGACACAAGGAAAAGTGACTTCTGAACTCTGCCAAGACAGGGTAAGATGGTCTTTCAGAATTCCTGCTCCTGAAAATGGTCTGTCAGATACTCTAGGCCTGTAGCCAATTTGAATGCACCAACAATGCTGAGAAACATTAGGTGACTGTCCAGGCTGCCAGCTGTCTTGGTCTACTCTTGCAAGATTCCCGAAAGTTGCTTGCATCCATCTACCATTTCTCAGGTACCATTATATTCCTTCTCAGGTCTTTGATGGGATTGAAGACTAGCAGTTATAGTTACAACTTAGTGTATATATATATATATATATATACATACATACATACATACACATATACATATACATATACATATATAATATCTTAGAACATATCAAGTATTAGATTCAGGTTCTTTAGGATAGGACACCTTTTGGAATGATCTTTGCAACATGACGTTTACCTATGCTCTATACTTCTCTGGGTTTTAGTATGTGTTTCTTGCTTGATATTGTTCCCATTGGTTGTAGTTCCATCTTATCTAGGTCATTATCCCTCATTATTCCTGGACAATATTTGATAACCATTCCTTTGTATATAGTCTTGTATTAGGTTAGAACCTTCTTAGTTAGACAAAAAGGGGGAGATGTAGTGGGTAGCCATTCCAGCTTTGATCTGGAAGTTCCAACCCCCATTGGGGCTTCGGTAACTGTCACGCCTACAAGGCGGGGCCAAGAGAGGACCCTGAAGACCCGAGATCCGGGTGGGCCAGCTCTCTCTGTTCCTGGACCCTGGACAGTGGAGGTTGACCAAGCAGAGCTCCAGAGAACACCACTGGACTGTGATATACCTTCCCCAGTCCCTGCAACTTACCTATCCCTTCATTTGTAAGTTACACCACTAATAAACTTTCCTTTTAACTACGTGGAGTGGCCTTAATAATTTCACCAATACTACTCCCTAGCCCTGAGGTTTAAATTTAATGGGAAAACCAAACTGTGGTGGAAAGATCTTCATGCTCCAATGAATGAGAAGTTCTAAGTGATAGAGAACTTAGAAATTCTAGCCAAGTGTGATGGTTAAGTAACATCGTAGTTGGAAGTGAACACTTTCAAGCTAAACTCCTTAGATTTAAGTTTTTTTAAAAAAAAATACAAACAAGTAATTTAATAAGCAAGCTGATCGAATAACCAAATCAAAATTAAAATTGAAAACAAACATTTTCAAGATCATAGATCCAGATCTCAAGAATTATACTAAACTCAACAAGATTATAGAGTAAAAATCCAAGGCCTATTGATCAGTGAAATCCTAAAAATAAATCATTTTACATAAGGCATCTGACTATTGACAAACGTGCTAAGCTAACACAATGGAAGATGGTGGAATTTTCACCTGGTGGGACTGAAACAACTGGCATTTCATAAGCCCATAAATACTTAAGCGTCTACACATGTTCAAAACACATGGAAGAAATCATTGAATAAACCATAGATTTAAGTGTAAAATATATATTCATTGACCTTCTAGAAGAAAATGTGGAATATCATCTTGACTTTCAGCTGCAAGAAGATTGCCTACAGAATAAAAAGAGCAAATCAAAAATTTGTCAAGTTTGTTTAATAAGAGCGTATCACGTTAAGTTTGAGTATCCCAAAGATAATAAGGAGCTTAGGATGTGGTTCAGGGATAGAACACATACTTAGCATGCCTGAATTCTATCCCCAGAGTCACAGCATCACCATCACCCTCTCTCACACACACAGAGAAAAGAAAGTATGCTGGTCTTTAAGAGGGTCAGAGTTTGGTTTCTAGCACCCACATCAGATGGCTCCCTACTGCCTGTAACTGGAGCTACAGGGGATCTGACACCCTTCTGTGGATTTAGAAGTCACCTGTATACAAATGGCATACACTACACATCATACATACATACATAAATAATAAGATAAATGTTTTTAAATTATTTATTTATTTTATGTGTATGTGTGTTTTGCCTGCATGTTTATCTGTGTACCATATGAGTTCTGGTACAAGCAGAGGCCAAAAGAAGGTATCAAGTCCCCTGGGACTGGAGTTACAGAAGGTTATAAGCCACCATATGGGTGCTAGGAATGTAACTTAGGTCCTCTGCAAGAACAGCAAGTGCTCTTTACCACTAAGCCATCTCTCCAGCACCATATAAAATAAATATTTAGGATATTCAAAGTCACCCACAGACTAGAATAAATATCAAGGAAGCACATTCTGATAAAAAGCAGATCCAATTTATATAGAAAATATCTTATAAATAAACAACAAAAATGTTCAACAAATATGAATAGTTACTTCAGTACAAAAGTATTACATGCTATAAATGAATAAAAGTAAAATACATTTTTCTTTCTGACCTTGTCCACCACGGTATAACTCAAATTTGTAAAACAATCAAATATGTAAGGATTTTAGCTTTTTTATATTTGTTTGTATATCTGCATGCATGCCCACCATGGCATGCATGTAGGAGTCAGAGGACAACTTGTGGGAGTCAATTCTTTGCTTTTACCATGTGTGTCCTGGTGATTAAACTTAGGTCATTGGTCTTGGCAGAAAGAGTCTACTTGATGAGCTAAGTTGCCAGCTCTAGGTTACTGTCTTTCTCCTCCTATTTCCTAAGCGACTGGGACTAAGTGGCCCAACTTGCCAGTTCCAACTTCTCTGTTTCTCAGCTCTCACATGTGTGCAATGAAAGTAATGTTACTTAGCCGGGCGTTGGTGGCGCACGCCTTTAATCCCAGCACACGGGAGGCAGAGGCAGGTGGATCTCTGTGAGTTCGAGGCCAGCCTGGGCTACCAAGTGAGCTCCAGGAAAGGCGCAAAGCTACACAGAGAAACCCTGTCTCGAAAAACCAAAAAAAAAAAAAAAAAGCAAGTAATGTTACTTATATCTATAGAATTGTTTTGATGACTAAGTAAGTTAAAATTTATAAAATGCTTAGAACAGGGGCTGGAGAGATGGCTCAGTGCTTAAGAGTAGGTTGCTCTTCAAGAGGACAGCTCACAACTGTCTGCAATTCGAGTTTCAGGGAATCCAATGCCCTCTTTTGACTTTTGTGGGCACCATACACACACATGGTGTGCATACATACATTAGGCAAACCACTCATACATATAAAATGAAAATAAAGTTCTAAACTGCTTAGAATAATGCTTGATACCTGATAAGCATATGCAAATATGAAATAAATATTTGCTTAACTGCCTGCTATATCTTAAAAATTTTGAGAAAAGGTCTTGTGTAGCTCAGACTGGCTTTGAACCCAGTATTAGCTGAGGATGACCTTGATCTTCTGATCTGGTTAGGGTTAGGATTTGTGTTAGAGACTGAGCTACACATCTAGCCCTCCTGATGTCTTCAAAATACAGACTTGTCTCTTCATATGACTGTCCTGGAAAGTAGGTACTACTATTTCCCTGTTTTAAAAATGTGGTATTTTCTTAATTCTTTGAGAATTTTATATATGCATACAATCTATTTGAATCACATTTACCACCTCTCTTCATCCTAACTTCTCCCAGATCCACCCCATCTGCCACCCCCAACTTCATGTCCTTTATTTTAAAAATATTATCTGTATCTATTGTATTAGTCAGGGTTCTCTAAAGGAACAGAACAAAACTTACAGAATGAGTGTGTGTGTGTGTGTGTGTGTGTGTGTGTGTGTG
>CABHPH010128996.1:52623-70390 GCA_902168325.1 Peromyscus nudipes | reverse complement strand
AAGTGTGGTTATGGCTTTATCAAAAGGCATCTTCTGAGGCCAGGACAATATGGCACCATCCCTGAAGTGGCCTTTGCAATCCAGAAAAGGTACAGTGCCCTTTCCTTCGAAGGCAGCTGAACAGGCAGTGGGCCGATGGCTTCTGATGTGCAATGGAACAGCAGCTGAAACAGTCATTCTTGAAGAGTAACTAAGCTCACGCCTCTCAATAGCAGACTGGCATTTAATAGAGGGATGTGGAGAAGAACGGGATGCTGAGATGAAGCCACACATACATGGTCAAGAAGGATGGATAGCTGAATAAATAAATAAATAAATAAATAAATAAATAAAAACCATCAACAATTTCCAGAATTTAAAATCCTGAATCATGACATGACACTAGTGGAATTCAGGTGTTTCTGGTACATGGACTGCTCTCACCCAAGGTGAGGTTGAACGTTGACCTTGTGTACGTCCTACTTCACAAATGAGTCTGTCAGATACGCTAAGCCTATAGGCTGAAGATGATGCCCCAACACTGCAGAGAAACCTCAGATGACTGTCCAGGCGGCTGGCTGTTTCTGTCAACTCACAAATTTTTGGAAGCTGCTTGCATGCACTTCCTGTTTTTATTTTTGTTAGGTAATGTTATTTCCTTCTTGGGTCTCTGAAGGAGTTGAAGATTATTTAGTTATAGTTGAAGATTAATTAGGATAGAAAGTGAATTAGATACACTAGGATAGATAATAGAATTATTTTCTCTGAATTTGTTAAATACAAATAGACTAGATATTGTTTAGGTAGTTATTACTTGTATATATTGTATATAGTTATTGTACTTCTGTATATAGTTTTTCTTATGTTAGTTATAAGCGTTTTTCTTTTTTTCTTTTATTAAAATAGAAAAGGGGAAATATGGTGATATTTTCTTTTGTACCAAAATGTTGTATGTTAATAAATAAAGTTGCCTAGGGGTCAGAGCTATTAGCAAGCCATAGCCAGAGTCTGGCGAACAAGTAGTGACGAGGCAGTCAGGTGGTTGGGTTTACAACCAATGAGAAGGCAGAACAGAATTCTATTTAAAGACAACCCACAGGAAATACTTCCCTTTTTCTCGGAGAGGTTGCTTCGGGGAAAGAGGCTAGCCAGCGGCAAGCGGGTAAAGCTCTTAGCTCTGACCTCTTGGGTTTTTTCTCTTTACCTTGGCTTTGTGTTTCTTCTTAAATACATCTACACCCCAGTGAACAGGTCATTCAACCTCCAAAAAGCTCTTGACCTTGACAGGTTGAGAACTATTGCTCTAAAGTCTAGGGAATCCTGACTCATATAATACCTATATATATATTTTTTCAAGGTTTTCTGAAGTATAAAACATCACATGCAAGTACCAGGGAAATCAGTGTTCTGACCTCACTAGAAACTTGGAGCTTCTGCTATGACATGAATGTATTCCTTCCAAAATTCAGGACTACTTGCTTCACTCACACAAATGAAACTTAACTTTTGATAACAAAAGATTAATTCAGCGTGCCCTCGAAATAAGAATCTGTAGAAGGCTGTTTCTGGTGTTCCATTTGTATTTTTTCTATTATGTTATTTCTTTATTTGTCTCTGTTTCCAAAATATCCCACAGAACACAACAGAGACTTAAAAGGTTCCTTCAGTAAATTTTTTTTTATAACACATGACTTTAAACTCTAAAAAGACTTTGTAAAATGTGTTAGTTTTAAAGGTGCAGAGGAGCATTAGGAAGGGCAGATAAGAGAGAACAAAGAGTGTCCCCTTCTCCAATTCCTTTGTGTCTTAGTTTATAGTCACAGCTATTAAGGAAAAATAATTGTGGCAAGAAGTATTTTTTGCTTAGTGGCACTAGGAAAGGCAGGAGCAAGGACTATGAAAGAAATACACCCAAGGGCCTCTGTGGAGAACTATATGTGTTCTGCTTATAGATGCTGTCAGCTGATAACCTTCTGCTATAAGAATCCTGTTCCTCTTTTTGTGCTCTTAGTTTCCATAGTTTAATATTTGGGAAGGTTGAGAAGAGGATCATCATAAAGGGAACAATGCTGTCAGATAATCAAGCTCATAGCTAGTTCAGAAGATGGAAGAAAAAGATTTTTATTTCCTCTCTATTTTTCTTTCTATATGGATGCCATATCATATCCATGGCAAGGATTCTATTGTTTTCTGACTTATTCCTGTCTGTTTACCTCCCCTGCCAGTCTGTCTCTGTTCTAATCTCTTTCAACACTTTCATTTGTGTTCTTTCATTTGGGTTCCCTACCTATTTTTCACAGAGCTGGCGAGGTGTTAGGGGCTTTAAGCCTCAGATACTTTGTGGTGCCATATTTACAACATAAACACACTACTGTCTATGATACCACAGTTGCGTCTTTAAGAATAATGCCAATGTGTTATTATCATGTGGTCTCTTTTCCTACTGTGTCAAATATTTAGTTCTATTGCTTTAGTTTAACATTGGCAGTGCTCAGGGAGGGAGACATCAGCTCTTCTCCCTGACCACCATGAAGAAGGAGGGGGGAAATTCTTCTGATCTAGATTAGTTTTTCAAATCCAGCACAGGTACATCTTTATCAGAGTATAAATGCTCATACATACACACCAAAAAAAATTGCACCTTGCAAAGTGTTTCCCAGTAACTGATTCTGAGAAGATACAGAATACATTGTGCAAAACAGACAATCTTGTCAAGGTGGAAAAGCTGAATTGAGAAGTTGATGAAAGTAGCAGTAGCCAATATCTTTTTAGAAAAGACTGAAACCCCAGTCACATGGAGTTGCCAGGAGGGCATCTCTTCCTTTCTCAGTTTCAGCCTATCCTGCTCAGTGGTATTTACATCTTTTACCTCGTATTGCCTTTACAAATCTTTGTACTATCACAGGTATTTAGTATCTGTTAACCTCTTTATCAGTAGACCATCATCTTTGTAAATTTGAAGTCTATTTACAATTAAGGGTAGCTATGCTAAATATGGCATATTAAAACAATAGCATAACAAACATTAAAAGATCAGTCCTATAGCATCCAGTGTTTTTTTTTTTAAGTAATATAATTACATTATCTTTTTCTCAGGAGATGGTACCAGAAATAAATAAATATGTCTCTGAGCTAGGCAATGGTGGCTCATGCCTTTAATCCCAGCACTTGGGAGGCAGAGGCCAGTAGATCTCTATGAATTCAAGGTTGGAATGAGCTCCAGGACAGCCAAGGCTATACATAGAAACGCTGTCTCTGTCTTGAAAAGCCAAAAGAAAATGTCCCTAAAACAACTATTGTATGTGAAGATAGAAATTAATCAAAACATTTTCTTTTTTCTCCTGCTTTTCAAGGGAAGGAGGTTGAAGCAATGTCAGCAATGGAGACACTGGATATGTCTACATTCTGAAAAAGTTCTATGAAAAAGAGATTGTTTTCTGTGTCACTATGCTCTCCAAAGTCAATTGGCATGATTGCAAAGGGAAACTGTCATACGAACTCTATTTTAATTCAGTAAAACACCCTCCGTGGTCTGAATTACTCATTTTATACAGACAGTCTTCAGTATCATTTCTAAATATAATAATTCACCATTATAGACACTGTGTTATTAGAGAAAATAAGATTATTAAGATAGATTTAAAGGTCAAGCTGTCCCAAATTAAACATGTCATAACAACCCAGAAGATGCTCAGTGACCTGACCTTCCTGTTTCAAATGAAAATCAAGTATACACTTTTTCTGTTACATTAGCTGTCATGTAGTTGTCTATGTTACCTTTTATAATATTGAGGATTCAACATTTTCTAGGATGTGCTATAGTCATTCTTAAATTAAACATTATTTTTTTATGCATAGAATGACATTTGGTGCTTCTGAAAGGTGCTCGTTTGGGGACCAGTAAATATGATAGACATGAATTGGTTGAGTAACTAATACAGAATAAACACTCAATTGGGTGTTTCTTCAGGTTTTATTTGTTTGCTTTTATATTGCTTTTGTAAAGCAAAACTAACATGTAGTAATCACATACTTTTCTGAGAATGGAAGTTTATTATTTTTATGAATTTACTTTGATGAAATTATGCATATTTATTGGGCTCCATGTCAGATGTATAGTTTGCAAATATTTTTCTCATTCTGTAGGTTGTCTATTCATTCTCTTGATTAATTAAAATATGATGCTAGAAATCCTTTTAAGCCTAGAAACCTGATTTCAGTATCTGGAACTTATGTAAAGGCAGAAGGAGAGAACCAATTCCACAAAGATACCCTGTGACCTCCATATAGGCAGACATACAGAATAATAATAATACTAATTTTTAATTTAAGAAGTATTGTTCTATTATTTATTGTGCTTATTTATATATTAAGTATTTGTCAAAACTACTCTAAATTTCCAAATCTGCCATGCAGAAAAGTTTTAGTTCGATGAAATCCCATTCATCTACTTCTGGGTAAGATTTTCTTTAAGCATTTCTTGAATGATTATTATGCAGTGAGTGAGATAAAATGAATGAAAAAGTCTAGATTATGCCTTTCAGAAGAACATAAAAACTAACATAAGAAATAACAATAATAAGAGTAGAATAATAAAGAACATAAGAAGAACTCATGAAAAAGCAATAAATATAATGAGAAATATGAGATACATGGACCCTAAGGGATTGAGGTGGGGGGAGAAGAGATGTCAAATGCTAGACTTGAATAAGACAATGTACACACTATTCCAAGAAAAGTGCTACAGCACAAGAAAACGTAGCCTACAGTAGCAGATAGTGAAGAGTCGGAGAGAAAGGGTATTCCCATGGGGAGGAGTTCAGTGATAAGGAGGGTTTTTGTTTGCTAGAAAAAGACTTCTTTTCATAAGCAATATACCCTTGTAGACTGTCCAGTCCAGTCAGTGAACATGAACGATGGCATATGGGTGGCAGTGGTATGCAAAAGAAAGTAAAAAAAGTATTTGCATGCATGACCATTTCAAGAAGGGTTGTGCTTGGTCAGAGATTAGAGGCCATAATTGATCATTTAATGCATCTTACTAAGTTCCAGGGGTGGTGATGGCATAAGGAAGTCCATAGCTGTACCAATTGTTCACACGCAGTTACTGTGGTATTAGTTCTAATTAAAAGCCATGTGGGAGAGGATTGGAAGCCATGAAGGTGCTGTCACTATGAGGACTTTCCATTTCTATTTTGAGTTTAGTAGGGACAGGCTAGTGAATGACACTACCTGTTCACTACAAGGAAATGAAATTAAATCCTTATTCTTCCATATTAGGTATCATAGAACATGAAAATAATCAATCCACTAGCTGGTGGCATTTAACAATTTTCAGTTGTGTATTTTGGTGACAGGTGCTACTGGCACCGATGTGAGATGACTGTTCATAGTTCCCCCGCTGGCATGGCCTGGCCTTAACTGAGTCTTTCAAACAACACTCTTTCTCTCTTCCACCTTCAATATGCCACATAAAATGGCTTAGTAAGCAATAAAGATTTACATTTCATTGAAATCAAAGCGATACAAACAAATAAGATGTAGAAATAATCAAGAAGGAGAATTACAATACCCTACCTTCTCTAATTCTCTTAAAAACCCAGTTCTTTTTCTTTAACTCGGTGCATACAACATTCCATGCTTAGAAAACATAAGATAGGACCCCATAACTAAACATGTAACAAGTGCTTTCCAAGTTCATTGTTGTCTACAATGAAAAGATAAACTGTTTTTTTTTTTGTTTTTTGTTTTTTTTTTTTTTTTTGTTTAACCAAAGGTGTTCTTTATTGACAGGTTTTCATTTGGTAGAACTTATATACTAACTGTTGATTTGTGAGTTTTAAAAAGCATTTATTATCCTTTGGCTTTTGGGATCCATTTCTATTAACCCTTCATGGTGCTCTCCTATGCCCTGTAACACAGTGTCCAACGGGGTGCTTGTCTCCAGTACACTAAGATTGAGCTTCTAATGAACCTGAGGACTCTGGCCTTCTTGGAAAGCAGAAATGGTTCCATTTCCACATTAAAAAGCTTACATTTGCAAACACAGATGAAATTTCATCTGCTTTGCATCAGTCTAGTTTATAACTAGAAAACTTGGCACTGCAATTTGAAGCCCCATTATCAGTGTTTCCCCTTCTGAGGGGAAATAAGACATTAACAGCTTGCTTTTTTGTTTATTTTGCTTTTGCTTAAAAAATAAAACTCAGTGGTGCCCTCACATTTTCTGCCCCTAATTCAGAGGTTTATTCTTTGCTGTTTTCAGGGGAGCATCTCTAGAATGATAGCCAGATGGGTCTTTGTGTACATTGCCAAGCAACCTGGAACTCTGTTGATCATTACAAAAGCACTTGTGAAGCACTGAATCCACTTACATCAAAGACACTGTTTTATAAGTAGGAAAATAATGTGACATAGTTTAATTTTTCCCTTTAGGAAAATGAAATCATGATAAAAGTATGCTTTCTCACTGGGTATTCTTTAAATTTCCCTTTAGGAAAGAAATCATGAGAAAAATGTGCTCTTTCATTATACTACAGAGGTAGAGGACAGTGGGTACTTGTTATAACTGTAAAAGGTAGTTGAAATTTGATAGGTACAAAATCATTTAGATAGGATATTGACAACCATGTGAAGGAGTCCACCAAGTCCATAGCTGGACAAATGTAATTAACAATAATCTTTGTAAGGATAGGTATGTACATTAAAGGATACACATTTGTCAATTAATGAGTGTAGATAGAAGATAAAAGAAAGCAAGGTACATGCTAGACAGTGGTTGAAATCTGACCATTATTGATGCTACTTTTTGGAGAACCCAAGGCCACCAAGAGGAGGATAGGCAATGAGTGCCATCAGCACCTGATTTCCCAGGACAGCATTTTCCAGTACCAACCATTTTCATTATATATGCAAAAGACCAAAAACTGATAGACCATATGTCAATACAAAATCAGCTAAAGTTGAAAAGAATTTCCCGTCTAACTCTGACAAACATTTCTTTGCTTTCTTTTTTCCACTTGGTTTACTTTTACTAAGCCAAGCACTTTGATTTAGCTATTTTTTATTTCAATTTGTTTTATTAGTAAGGAGAAATTATTTGGCTAGAAAGTAGTCTGAATTGTTATATTTTATCATATAATAGAGGCAGGGCAGATCTTCACAAAAGCACATTCTTAAATAAAATTTGAAAGGCACAACATTCATCTTATTCTACAAAGCTAAGAAAAAGAAAAGGGAAAATTCAGCTGTTCAACTTCACAGGAAGCAGTTGTAAATATCTAATCTCATATTCCAAATTAAGCTCTTACATCTCAATCTTTAATGAGTTTGCATTCTCAGCACTCACATAAAAAGCTGGGCATTTGCAGTATTGGGGCAGTGTAGACAGGAATTCCCAAGGGTTTGTTGGCCAGTTAGTCTAGCTAAAATCGTGGGCTCTAGGTTCAGTGAGAGATCCTGTTTCAAAACTTAAGGTAGATTGACAGTTGGGTGAGTCCTTTGGTGTGAATTTCAACAGCAACTTGTCAAGACAGGACGTGCTCACTTGTTCAGCAGTGGCATGACTATTAAGGGACCCATGCATGGTACTATAAACCTGGTAAAAACAAATGCAAAAACAAAACGTATGGTTTGGAAAGTTATAGGCCCCAGGGGATACTTACTGGTGCTATTTAGTTAAACTGACATGGAATCATAACTGCCTTATAAATATCAATGCTAATATCCATAGTAAATGGTACTTTAAGCCTTAATGAGAGGAAGCTTTCTTTGTAGTAAAAGTCAGTGAATGAGAAGACTCACTACTGCTAAAGGTATTCAACCCTAATCATGGTATCTATATCACACCCCCTAGGGCTCATGGAACATTATGGAAGAGGAGGGAGAAAGAATGTAAGAGATGAAAAATGGGGAGAAGAGCTTCAAAATGCCATATTCTGAGCATGTCACAATCATTGCAATCTTGAATTCATAGCAGTGGGGGTTACTTGCGCTAAGCCTACCAATAGTCAGTCACGGTTGGAGGGGAGGGGAGCTCATGGAACTCTAACCTGCCCTGGTGAACTATTGATTATTGGAAGATCCTGGACAAAGGGAGAGTCACTGTCTTCATCTGTGTGCCCACTGGTGATTCCACCAATCTCCAAAGGATATCTTCAAGCCCATGGTCACATAGACAGTCCTAGATAAACTTAATAGATCACAAAAAGACATGAGTGTGGGAACACTATTTATAGGGGAGAGGAGTTTTGAGAAGGTGGGAAGTACGATGATTAGAATTCATTTTATACATGTATGAAGATGTCAAAGAACAAATACAACTAATAAAAAGATGCAGAAGTGATAGAGGAAGACATCTCAACTTCTACCTCTGGTTTCCACATGGACCAGAACACTGCCAAACACAGAGGTGTACACATGCATGCACTGCACAAACAAATAAATATCTCTAGCTCTACCAACCCTAAGTAGAAGTCTCTGTTACTATTTGATCTTACCTAAGTCTTAGAGACTTAGAGAATTAAGCAGCCAGTTGAAAGTCACATAACATCAATTGGCATGGCAGAAAACACACTGAGATTCTAACTCATTGGGAAGATGGTCTTACATCTTCCTTTTTGTTGCTGTTTGTTTTTGCTCTTTTGGGGGGCCCACCACCAAACTCCCAAATAAATCACACATGGAGGCTTATTCTTAATTATAAATGTCTGGCCTTAGCTTGGCTTGTTTCTAGCCAGATTTTCTTTTTTTGTTGTTCAAAATGTAAATGCCTTTATTAATAATTTATGGCACATGTATTTATGCCATTTGATATTTCTCAGGTTCAGGAAAGCAATTAAGTTTTGCTCAAGTTGCTGATCAGACAGTGTCTCCAAGTCTAGCCAGCTTTTCTTAACTTTAAATTATCCTATCTATCTTTGGCCTCTGGGCTTTTATCTTTCTCTCTTCCTGTACACCATTCTTTACTTCTTACTCTGTGGCTTGCTCTGTAGCTGGGTGGCTAGCCCCTGGAGTCCTCCTCCTTCTCTGGCTCCTTTTACTTTCTCCCAGATTTCCCCTTCTATTTATTCTCTCTGACTGACAGCCCTGCCTATCCTTTCTCCTGCCTTTCTATTGGCCATTCAGCTCTTTATTAGACCATCGGGTATTTAATTTTTATTTTATTTATTTAATTTTTTTGAGACAGGGTTTCTCTGTGTAGCTTTGGTGCCTGTTCTGGATCTCACTCTGTAGACTAGGCTGGCCTCAGACTCACAGAGATCCACCTGGCTCAGCCTCCTGAATGCTGGGATTAAAGGCATGCACCACTGACACCCAGCCATCAGCTGTTTTAGACAGGCAAAGTAACACAGCTTCACAGAGTTAAACAACTGCAACATAAAATAATGCAACACATCTTTGCATCATTAAAACAAATGTTCCACAGCATAAACAAATGTAACACATCTTAAAATAATATTCTATAACATCCTTCTGTTTTCAATCAAGGCTCTTCCACACTGACTGTTATACACATTGTCCTTTGAAGGTGTGATTTTTGCTGTCTACAGCATTGTCTTAGTTAGGGTTTCTATTGCTATGAAGAGACACCATGACTATGGCAACTCTTATAAAGGAAAATATTTAATTGGGTTTATCATACAGTTTCAGACCATTATCATCATGGCAGGACATAGTGGTGTGTAGGCAGACATGGTAGTGGAGAAGGAGCTGAGAGTTCTACATTTTGATTTGCAGGCAGTAGAAGCAACTGCGTGTTATACTGGGCATAGTGTGAGCATAGGAGACCTCAAAACCTGCCATCCACAATGACATCCTTCCTCCAACAAGGCCAACAACCTACTCCAACAAAGTCGTACGTCCTAATAGTGCCACTCCCTTTGGAAGCCATTTTCTTACAAACCACTCCATAAACCTACATCTCTTTTAGGATAATTATGGAAGAATCTGTTCACATTTTAGTCATTTTTTGCTTTCTCAGTGATGATCTATGAGAAAGGAGTGTTTTTTTAAGTCCTTAGTCTCTAGAAATCTAGAAAAATTTTATTTTAAATAAATGAAGATAGAAGTTAGAGATTTAGGTCTAAAGAAGACAATTGAAAGCTGGCAGTTTAATATTGCATTCATTCTGTCACTGTATTGAGGAATATGAAAATAAATCAGTAAATCTGTTTAGAGCATTATAACATAGGCTTCAGAACTGATCCTTGGGCTAGAAAACTGATCCCTTGATGTTGTTTTTATGGTAGTAGCAGCATGTCCCTCACAGGAAAGACAAAAAGCTACAAAAACCCAAATATGTCCCTATTGATCCAGATAAATCTAATAGGTTTTCTGTATTTCAATAGTAAGTTTCTCCACTGATGCCGTAAGTTAGATCAAGCCAAATTGAAAAAGTAAAAGAACAGGTTGATTTTGAGCAAAGCAACTCCCAGGTGAGTTCTCCAGCCCCCAGAGATTGAGGCAGGGGAAGAGGCAGGAGAAGTCAAGTGCTGGAACTAAAGGAACTTAAATACATTGTGTATGAGGGCTGATGACGTGCCCTCCATAACCTGGTTTTGTGCCCCAGTATGGTACGCTTTAGGCAGGGACTTGGGTCACTGGCAATTTTAGGGGAGGAGCTGTCACAGCTGCCAAGACTTTAGACTGGGCTTTGTGGTGCCTTTTCTTTGTTGGAGATTTTCTGAGAGGGCAGGGTTTGGAGAGAGAGGATTGGGACTTTCCAGATCATGTAGGGGTGAGCTGGAGGTTCCAGCAAAACAAAATAAATGTAACTTTAATGTGCTCTCACATTTGCATTATGTGTTCTAACTAATGGGCAGTGCTGTTGTGTGTCCTTTACATGTGTATCATTCACTGTAAATGTTAAGTACCACACAAGTAAAGAGAGGTGTGGCAAGAGTTTCAAAGAATTGTTTCTTCATGGGTTTATATAACAGACAAGCCAGTGTGAGATCCATTTCAGCAAAGGTTGTAGTAAGAGTCGTTCTCTTAATTTTACTTTTAAAAATATGCACAGTGGAATTAGAAAGTCTATTAAAAATGATCTCATTAGAAGCTTGGTGCTAGAGAGTTGGCTCAGTTGTTAAGAATGCTTATTGTTCTTGCAGAAGACATGTGTTCAGTTCTCAGCACTCACATGGCAGCTCACAACCACCTGTCATTTCTGTTCCAGGGCCTCTGACACCCTCTTCTGGCTTCCAAGGGCACTGTACTCATATGGTGCATATACTGACACAGACTTATACAAATACATATTTAAAAAATAGATCTTTAAATAAAAAGCTTACTTGGTAGGCAAATATAGCATATTGTATCTTTTAGTCTTTTTAAAACTAAAATAAATTATAAGTAAAACTTCTTGGGAATTTTGTGATGATGCAACGGAAGCCAAGTTTATGGGGCTGTTTTTGAACCCCCAAATGATCTTACCGTCTAAAGGAACAAAGAGGATTCTTAATATAAATGCCAAAAAATTACCTTGAAAACTAGAAGCATACTAATACTCCTCAAAAGAAAAGCTTAAATACAGAATGTTTACAGTGTTTTTCTTCCTCAGATCTGTGTCTCACTTCCCCTATATAGTGACTCTCAATAAAGTCCTGGGAAATAATTAGCCTTCCCATATCTTCTTAAATATTCATGACTTCAAGTGGCTTATAACCCCTTTTGCTTTCATTTTCCACCCTGGCAGAATTTGACCACATTTCCATCAACTGGGAATTAAATAAGTTAAATCCCAAATTTGTGAAAGCCATCATGTTATTTACAGACTATGTATAAGTTAAAGGTTTGTGAAATATTTTATCTTCAAAATCAGATGTGTACAGTCTAATTTTAAATTAAGCTTGGTTAAGGATGCTTTTTATCTGGTGGGGATTTATTTGTCTCCTAGCCATTATGGTCATAGTTGAAGCAAATTTCATTGCCAGTGAAGAACTTGGTATGATGAAAGGGGTAAATCACCTCTTATCCACGATGCTACATGCAATGTAACATAAGCTACATTCCTGCTTATTCTGGGCACTTCATTATTCCCATTGCTGACAGACTCCTCAGTAATCCTATTTTAGAAGCCTGAGCAAACTTGAAATCACAAAGCATCAAGACACTCCTCTCTGAAGGGTAGTGGATAAGCCACCTCTTCTATCACAAAAGTGCAATTGGGTCTATTCACACATTTCATTTGGCCATTCTCAGGTAAGCAAACTCACTTTCTATTCTATTAGATTTTAAGTATGCACTTTACATCATGCATGCTCTGTCTCCTGGATCAATACATTTTTCCTTTCCAACAAAATGCCAATTGCTTTTGCCCTGATTGGCTTCTCCATGTCCTATGTTCTTTTCAGGAAATGACTCCTAAGGCAAATGCCTATCTCACACATACTTATGAAGAGCTTTACTAACTAGAAATCTTCATTCTAAGAGAAATGATTTAAGAATTGAACCAATAGCAACTTTTATTATCATATTCAACTAAAATAATTCTTCCAGCCTATATCATAAAAAGAGAAAGAGAGAGAAACAAATGTCTCCCCATGAAAGGCATCTCTGAGAGGCATCAGACTATGAAAGAGTAGGAGTAGACCCTGAGTGATGTCTAAATTATTTCCTAGATGAGTTGAATTTGAGCCAGTGTGAGCTTCTCTAGGCCTCATTTTCATCATCCTATACTAAGAAAGTCTGTTAGGAGTTGTGAAAACTGTCCAGTGTAGTATCAACATTATAGCTTTGCAAGCATAGTAGGTAGCATGAGCTTCTATAGTTGACTCTGCCTCTTCTACACCTATCCCTACTTCATGCATTTTGTCTCACAATTCAGAGTATTGATAATTAAATCACACAGGTAAATCCAGTTAAGCTCCCCATTCTCTCTTTGTGCATCAGTACTGCAACCACCTGCTGGTCATTAGAGATTCTCCACATTCAGGTAGTTCTCCATCAAACACTTATTTGAGCTCTTACACAGAGATTTTTAAGCAAAAAGGAAAAGAAAGAATTCTCTGAGAATAACTCTGAGACAACAGGAACAAAATGATAACCAGCTTTATTAAACAGATAAATAAAATATTGAACAAATTATAGTACTTGTAAGCAAGGAGTTAGAAACTGAATTATTTTTCTGTATATACTTTTCTATGAAAGAGTTAACCTGTCTTAGCCCATTTCTTTCTATCTTCTTGGGACTCTAGAAAGGTCCATCTGAGCCTTTAGCAATGTTGATGGTAGTACATATCTCAGCAAACAGATATTTCTCAGTTCCTAGCCTTTGCAATCATCATCAAGGCTATCTGTGGAATACATTTATTACTTCTTTGTTTCTCATTTAGCTTACTTTGAGAAGCCCTCTCCTGCTTCTCTTATTTATGTGACTAAATCTGCGTGCTCTAGACTACCCTACATCAAACAATGATAGCTATGTTTCTTCCTGATTCTTTTCTCCAATATAGGTAGGCAAGTCCATAAAATAGGGGGGCAGTGTATGTGAGTCTTCTGGTCCATTTCTATAGGCAGTCATTTGGGGATAGGCACCTTTGCTTTCGGACTTATGAAGAGGAGCTTCTTGCTACTCTAGTGATAATCTAATGAAAAGGGAAAAATTTTAAGTCATATAACCCAGGGAAATCAAACAAAAGTATTTTAAAAACAAGTTTGTCTATAATCACTTGATTATTTGAAAACATCCTCAGTCCCTACAAAAGCTCAGTAGCTCTTAACCCTTGTTTTGCTAGCATGTTTAGTTAATAAGGATACTAAAATTACTGAGTACTTACTCTTGGCCAAGCACTGTCCTAGCTGATTTTATTAATTTTCATAACCACACCTTGAGGAAGGCTCTATTTAAATTTCACATATGAAAAAAATGTGGATGAGAATGGTTAAGTAATTTGTCCAAGTTAAAATAACATATTTTGACACTGACATTAGCAGCCTAGCTCCAGAGTCTATATCTTCAAACTTTTTTCAACATCTTAGCTTTCTATAATTGATCCAAGACACACAATTTGTTTGAAGTCATGATGTGTGCTAGTGAGTCATAGTGAAGGATGTGGTTGAATTCCACTGAACAGTAAGAAATTATCCAGATTATCTTTTTTTTTTTTTTTTGGTTTTTCGAGACAGGGTTTCTCTGTGTAGCTTTGCGCCTTTCCTGGAGCTCACTTGGTAGCCCAGGCTGGCCTCGAACTCCCAGAGATCCGTCTGGCTCTGCCTCCCGAGTGCTGGGATTAAAGGCGTGCGCCACCACCGCCCGGCCAGATTATCTTTTTAAATAAAACAATTGACAGAAGCCCATGTTATTGGAGGTGACTGGTTTATCTATCTGTTCTCACACAGTGAAAAGTGACATATTTGCATCTCTACACTACATCCTGATTTAATCTCAGAAAGAAAATAATTCTTTTGCTTTGGGATAGGTATTAATACCTTAAGAGGGTACTGTTTGAATATCAATAAATATAGAAGCATAGGTAATTAAAGGAAAAGGGACTTTATCTTTTTATGGGAAAGAAAAAACAGGTCCAGGGAGTTGAATGAGTATAGTTTGCTAAAGTTAGGATGTAATTAAAACCACTGATTTCCTTTTCAGAGCTCACTTTGAAGCTGGTCAATTCCTGCTATCTGTTGGAAATATAAGTATTTCAAAAGTGCGAGAGATGTGCTGCTGTCATTGGGCTTCCATTTTTAATAATACTTTTCTTTCTTTTTACTATTAGTGATAATGACAGAAAAAAGTGATAAAGAACCTGTGTCTGGACCACACAATTGTAGAAAGTAGTTCTTCTCACCTATTTCTGGGCTACAAAGGCCATGTATAGAAGTTAGCTGACAGAGACCAAGGAAAAGACAGAAGCAAACTTGTCACCCCTGAGGAAGTAGCTCAAGATTGCTAAACTCAGCCACAACCACTGTGCATTTCATGGAGAAATTCTTTTGAAGTAGAGAAGCTTATCAGGTCCTTTAAATTGTCCCTCTTTCTTGAATTAATATTGTGAGGAAGGCAATTCTTTTTTTTTTAACTTTTATTCAAAAGGGACACTGAGAACATCTTGAAATATAACATTTTGTTGGCAAGGGTTGAAAAATCATAGAGCAGGTGAACTTACAGCTATAAAAATCAATAGGATGGAAAGAAATGAGTCGTCTCAGGTCAAGTCTGCAGGCAGGAGATGAGAACTGTGAGTTCCTCTTTTCTTTACCACTTTCCACCCTCCTCATAGCCCATAGATTCAGATGTTAAGAGAACCTTCAAACATACATACATACATGTACATATATATACATACATATATTTAATTCAGGCATCATGGATTGACCAAATTGGTACCTAGAATCAGCCATAACAAACAGCAAGATGGGAAAGATTCCAAATAATGTTGCTGGAGAGAGAAACAGAAGTCCTAGGTAGTGGGCTGGAGTACTTAGCCCCATGTAAGCATTCCTTCAATCTTAGTTCTTACCCTGATTAGCCTATACAGCAAGACCTAGAAGGATAGAACTTTTCCAAATCATTTAATCAAGCACTATAATAAGTATCTGCAATGTGTGTGATAATAAAATTTACAGTAGATAAAACACATACAAGGTCAACTACTAACAAAATGTATGAGCAAGCAATAAACCAGGAAAATGAAAAGAATCAATCTAGAATTGATATCGGTGTGATTAGAAAATGTAAACTGACAGATCAAGGTGCTGAATGAATGTGAGTCTTTCATTTTTCATACCCTTGTTACTACTAAACTACATCCCAAGTTTGTATCTCTACCATTGCATCTATCACATGTAGAAGAATTTTGTCTGTCATCTATTTTTATTTAGGCCCATTAAAGTAGTCGGTGGAAATAACAGAATTTCATATTCATTTAGATACTTTAAAAAAGCTCTATGAAGTATACCTGAGACATATTATGAGGAATGAACTTAACATAAACAATTTGATGAAATTCAGCTGGGCGTGTTGGTGTATACCTTTAATCCCAGAATTATGGAGACAGAGGCAGGTGGATCTTTGAGTTTGAGACCAGCGTGGTCTAGGAGTTAAGTTTCTGATAGCCAGGGATATACAGAGAAATGCTGTCTCAAATATAAAATAAAATAAAAATTTGATAAATTTCATCTTTTTGTAAAACTTTGCAATCATCATTATAACCTACTTACTGCACTGATCAAGACACTTTAGAAGTTTCATTTTGTCCTTCTATGGTCCTTTCTGTTCTGACAGGTCATTTCCATACATTGGCAGCCACTGCTCTCCTTCTTGACACTTAAAAATAGTTTGCATGTGTAGGCAAAAAAGTCACCCTTACAGTAAACCAGAGTTCACATGTGCTTGATATAGAATCTTTCCATCTACTGGCATCATCAACAACAAAAAAAGTAGAACTCATTTGAGTCTACTGAAACCTAGAATACACAGGTAATGTGCCTACCTAAGCCTCATTACACTACCAGAGTCTTAGGTTTCTCACATTAGTGAAGAGAATAGATCTAAAAAATGAATTATCAGAAAAAATATCTCAATGACAGGAATATCAGCAAACAACAGGCTGTATTTTACATTCATTATATCATCACTGATGTCTGACATAGAAACTGATTAATAAATTTCACAGTAACATTACACAATACCTCTGCTATTAAAGGCAAAGGAAGTCAAAACATTTGCAGTGTCACCAGTCAGATGCAAGCTCTGTGATTTGAAGGTGTCTGACATCATTCTAAAGTCTAAATTTTAGATTAAAAAACGTTACTACAGATAAAATACATTAGTCACGTTTTTCTTTTTCTTTTTTTTATTTATTTTATTTTATTTTACAATATAACTCAACTTTACATATCAGCCATAGATTCCCCCGTTCTCCCTCCTCCCGTCGCGCCCCCCTCCCCCTGGCCCACCCCCCATTTCCATCTCCTCCAGGGCAAAGACTCCCCCGAGGATTGAGATCAACCTGGTGGACTCAGCCCAGGCAGGTCTAGTCCCCTCCTCCCAGGCTGAGCCAAGGGTCTCTACTAAGCTCCAGGTTTCAAACAGCCAATTCATGCACTGAGCACAGGACCCAGTCCAACTGCCTGGATGCCTCCTAAACAGATCAAGCCAATCAACTGTCTCACCCATTCAGAGGGCCTGATCCAGTTGGGGGCCCCTCAGCCATTGGTTCACAGTTCATGTGTTTCCATTCGTTTGGCCACTTGTCCCTGTATTCCATCCATCCCTGGTCCCAACAACTCTAGCTCACATAAACCCTCCTCCTTCTCGCCATTTGGACTCCCGGAGCTCCACCCAGGGCCTGACTGTGGATATCTGCATCTAGTTCCCTCAGTCACTGGATGGGGTTTCTAGTACGACAATTAAGGTGTTTGGCCATCCTATCACCAGGGTAGGTCAGATCGGGCTATTTCTCGACTATTGCCAGCAGTCTATTGTGGGGGCATCTTTGTGGATTTCTGTGGGCCTCTCCAGCACTTTGCTCCTTCCTATTCTCATGTGGTCTTCATTCATCATGAACATTCCTTGTGTTTCCTCTCTGTTCTTGATCCAGTTGGGATCTCCCGCTCCCCCAAGTTCTCTTTCCCTCACCCCTCGCCCCTTATTACCCCCACTCATGTCCAGATTTCTGCATCATTGGGCGATCCCAGTGTCTTTCTTGGGGTCCTGTTTTCCAGGTAACCTCCCTGGTGTTGTGAGTGGCCGTCCAGTCATCCTTGTTCCACAACTAGTATTCTCCTATGAGTGGGTACATACCATGTTTGTCTTTCTGAGTCTGGGTTACCTCACTCAGGA